>MDKH01197078.1:0-31623 GCA_005239495.1 Nicotiana undulata | reverse complement strand
AATTCCAATTGAAAAATATCGAATTTAGCTCAAAAATCCGAATTCGGTCAAAACTTGACCCCCAGGCCCGCATCCCGAAAGTCAGAAATTTTTATACAAAAGTGTTCTTCGTCCTCTCACGAGTCCGTACATATAAAGAACACCAAAATCGGAGTTCGTTTGATCCCTCAAATCGACCCTTGAAGGTCTCATAATCTCAAGCCCTAAACCCAATTTTTCTACTGATTTTTCCTGAATTTACACTGGTTTTATGCTCTATAATCACCCATAATACAGTTTTAATGACTAGAACACTTACCTCTATGAAGAACAAGAATTTTCCTCTTCAAAATCGCCCCCAAGAGCTCTTTCCCTACAACAATGGTGAAAAAGAGGGTTTAAGTCGCGGAGGGTTTAATTTAAATATGCCCAGTGATTTCTTCACCGCGATCGCGGACTTCCTGTCGCGCTCGCGGACTTCCTGTCGCGATCGCGGAGCACAAAAACCCACTGCCTCTCTTTTACTCTACGCGATCGCGGAATAGACACGCGATCGCGAAGCTTAGCCTTCCACACCCACGCGATCGCATCATACCCCCACACGGTCGCGATGACTAGTTGACCTCACCCCACGCGCTTGACTGGCACCCTACGCGATCGCGATCTAGAGCCCGCGATCACACTGCTTTACCTGATCGACCTCTGCGATCGCGGATACTCTTTTGCGATCGCAGAGAGTAAATTTTGCTCCCTCTCCCAATGCACTACGCGATCGCGGCTTTCCTCCCGCGATCGCAGAGAAGGAATCTCTGTTGCACAAAAACCAGAAAACCAGCTATGTATTCAAGTCTGAATGAGTCCGTTAATCACCCGAAATCAATCCCGAGCCCCTCGAGACCCCAACCAAACTTACCAACATATCCCATAACATCATTCAAACTTAGTTGCACTCTCAAAACACCAAAACTAACATCAAAACACCAAATTTACATCGGATTCAAGCCTAAGAAATTTGATATTTCTAAAATTTACCAATGATGCCGAAACTATCCAAATAAACTCCGATTGACCTAAAATTTTGCAGACAAGTCCAAAATGATATTACGAACCTGTTTCAACTGTCGGAATTCTATTCCGACCCCGATAGCCTATTTTTCACTGCCGATCGAAATCGCCAAAAACTAATTTTCGCCAATTCAAGCCTAATTCTACACCGTACATCACAAAATTATTCTGAACATGCTCCTAAATCCCAAATCACCTAACGAAGCTATCCGAGCCATAAAATCCGCATTGCGAGGTCATTTACCAATAAGTCAACTCTCTGTTGACTTTTTCCATTTTAAGGCTATTTTTAAAGGCTAATTGACTGACCTCTCACTACAACCATTCGATTTCAAGCCTATCAACTCTAATACATCAAATACAGTATAACCAATATATAACAAGTCGATAACAATAATTATAATGCAGGTTTTAGGTAACGACGGACCGGGTCATTACACCAAATGTATCCTACCCGACCCGCAGCCTACATTACATCCAAATAAAGTCCAAATTGATCCTAGACTAAATAAGCTCGATTAGTAGAGTAGTACACTACGTACAAGCATATGGTGCATTTTCTGTGGCACAAGAATGTTCTTTCGAAGGGTGAGTGGATTCTGTTTATTTGAAGTCCTCGATGTGCGCGAATTGAATTGATTATGAAATAAGTCTCTTTTGTGGTGAGCAGGCACGTGATTCATGAAAAGAAGGTAAGTTTGGACCTCTGACTTAGAGTAAGTGACCCGGTTAGGGACATTGCGCGGCTAGAGAGAGAGTCCACCCTTGAGGTGTCGATGTTACGCTAATGTAGTTGACCGTTGTGAAATATTCTTGGTATGATGAGTAGGGAAGGTTCTCGGCGAAGTTAGGCCTGTAGAGTGTGGTTTTGTTGCTCGAGGACGAGCAACGGTTTAAGTGTGGGGTGTTGATAGTAACCTATATTATGCAATGTAGACGTTATTTATACTCTATATTAACCATACTTTATTGAGGTTTAAATGTAAAAAGATAACAAAATGCTCTAATTGAGAATTTTATGCTTTGCAAGAGCCAATCCGAGCTAGAAGGAAAATAAAGAGTGTTTTGGAGTCAATTATGTACATACAAGGCCAATCAATGATAGTCCGAATGAAAAACAGCAAAGAAAACTATAAAAGCCAGGTCCGCGCGCTATGGAACGCGGCTGAAAACAGAAAGGCAGTGCAAGACCGCGGTCGACTCTGCGGTTGAGTCCGCGACCGCGGTCGAGGTTTTAACAGCGGCAAATTTCAGGGGCTAAAGTGTAAATTCTTGGGCAATTAACCTAAACCTATAAGAACCCAAAACTCGCCCAAAAGTCAGTTTAGGCTTGTTTTAGACTCAATTGAGGGCAAGAACAAGTGAGAGGAGATCAAACCATCTTTTAGAGTTTTTCTTCATCTTCTTTCTACTTATCATTGTGAATCGTGAACCATATTATTGCTTTGTTTTGTTTTAGTATGAGTAGCTAAACATTCAGTCTAGGGTTGATGGAACAAACTGTTGGATGAAGTTTTGACTCTATTTTGATATAATCGAGCCGTGTGTGTTTTATGATTGTTCAACTACGTTTTGTATTGTGATTAATTGAATGGGCCCTTGATTAATCGTGTCTAGTTGCCTTGTGTTACTTGATAAAGAATAGTTAGTTAGATTGTTGTTGAACAACACCACTTTTGGGTAATTGAAGAGATTAATTACTTGAATTTAATAGTGGGTTTAGAAATAACAAAGCTTTGGTGGGATAATTCTGAGTTGCATAAATTATTAGATAGAGTAGTTCGAAAGAATGCTTCTAGTAAATTATCGTAATTGATCTAGAGATAATTACGATAGCTCATAACTCATAATCCTCATAGAGTATTACGGCAAGATTATAGCTAAAGAGTTAAGAATTAATCTGACAATTGGAAAAATCAATACCCTAGATCCTTCTACCCTTGAATTCATCTTTATTCTTGATTATTGCTAGTTTTATTGTCATTTTACCTTATCTAAATAAATTCCACTGTTTATTGATAAAAATCTTGCATCCGAAAATTATTTGAGCTTGTCATTAGCATTACTAAGAGTTTTAGTAAATAGGTTAATTCCCTGTGGATTCGACTTCGGACTTGTAAACCGGATTATATTTGCAGCGACTGCTTTGTCCTTTTTATAAGGCAAAGTTGGGCGTGATCACTACTCCTACTGAAATTAAATTATTTTCAGCAAATTCACTAGCAAGACATAAAGTATTCTAGCAATTATGAGTAGCAAACTACAATGTATTGAATATGTTTACTTCCGTATGATTTAGATTTATCTTTTTGAATATTTAATTTTGTATAGACTTTATTCTTGAGTCCCGACTTGGTTAATATCTTTCTACTCATGTGATTTATATTTTTTGTCTTTGCTTAGTTTCTTTTATGATGCAGTAATATATTTGATGGATCTATTCTTTTGGACATTTTTCATGTTTTCTTAATTCATTACCCTTTAAGAAGTAAAGATATCTAGAGAGTTTTGTTAAGTCATATAAAAGTATTGTTATTGCATTCTACTTCTACTAGTGACTTTTACTAGATATTTAAAAAATACCAAAAAATAATTGAACCGTAGCGATACCAAAGAGAAACCGACATGATTGGGATGGTTTCGAAAAGTCTAATTTTGGTTTTAAATAATAGAATAATAGAAAAATTGGTATAATATAAATTTTATAAAATAACCGGATAAACCGAACCACTGACGCCCCTACTTTCTATCATGTTTCATTTGTACATTTTTAGGTTAAACTTTTTTATTTATTTTTCATCAGCTTGACTTTTGTATTGCTTGGCTCGCGTACGCTAAGATGTTTTCTTGTGCATTTCATAGACTTAGAGCCTGTTTGGACATAAGAAATTTATGTTTTCTTTCTAACAGATTGAATACAGTAGAAAACGTGTTAGTTTATGAGGAAACAAATCATACAAAGAAAATTCAGTTCTATTTGGCTTGGTTGTTTCATTTGATTCAATCACTAGTTAAATTAACTTTGTTAATAATGATAATTATTCACTAATCAAATGCAGAAATCGGTTTTGACCTAATACTTTCGATCAAAATTAGCGAATAAACGCGCAAGCCACACAATTTTAATTTGGGCTGGAAATAGTGGATGAATAATTGTTGTAATAATAATCATCTAAAAATGATTAATTTAAGCATTTTTATACTTTTTTACAGTAATCATAACCATGTGTAATGATGATCAGTTCCAGAAAGTTGATGGCACCAAAATGTTTAGAATTTTCTTCTCCTCTTTCGGCGGGTTGTTCAGTAAAAGGTTGAGGAAGAGAAATTGAAAAACAACTTAGACAAAAGGAGCACATTGATTAGCCACTACTTTGAAAAATAATATTCAAAGGAAATACATGGAATAATTAAAATAAAAAATAAAAATGAGAGGAGGTACAATACAGACAGGCAGATATTCTCCTCTTGTAACATAGATTCCTGCTTTTCGTGGATTCTTTAATCTTTGAGACATTTTCGTTCCTATATATAGGAAACTATATTACTAAATATGTTCATGATTTAAAAATTACCCGCTCTGTTAATAATTTTTTTACAAAACAAATATAATGCATTAAATACAGAATCTTAGTAGATATAATCTTCCTATTTAGGCGCTAAAATTAAGGAAGTAAATATTCTTTCAGATATTTCATTAAATAAGGAATCATTGTAGTATTAAAATTCCTTATTTAGGTGCGCTAATATTGGGGAATTAAAGATTCTTTCAGAAATTTTCAAACGCAAATCACGCTGTATTAATTTTCGTCTCTTTCTATTCAATGTACCCAGTTTGTAGATATTTTGTAGATAAATTGTAGATTATTTGTATTTTGATTGTAGATGCTTTGTTTTTTGTTTTCACAAATTAAAAATGACTAAAACTTCTACAAATCTTCTGCAAAAAACGCAATTATGTCGAAAATCCCAATTAAACTACAATCGAATGAGAATTGGGTGATACGATATTGAGATCTTTTTGACTTTGTAATTTATTTTTAGTTTTTTTGTAGAATTTTTGTAGATGAATAGAAAATTTTGTAGTTTTATTTAAATGTAGTTATTATGATGTTTATTATACAATTTGTCTACAAAAAAACTATACATTAACTATATTCTGGACACAATCTACAATTTAACTACAATTTAACTACAATTTATCTACAATTTCTGTAATATGTCTTCTTCTTCGAGATTCAATCTAAAAATCAGTCAAAACCAAGTCCCATCTTCACCAAAACCCCTCAAAATTGAGATATAAACACTAAACCATATTCCCAATTATTTTCAACAACACCCAATCCAAACAAATAATGATTTTTGAAAACCCAAATTTGAATTCAAGCTTTCAAGCTTTTTAATGGCTGTCAATGGTGGATTTGAGAGAAGAAAAGATGAAGAACATATATATGATCGCCAATTTCTGAAAACGATGAAGAACAGAATGTAGCAATTTCGACTTGTTGAATCTCGAAGGTCTGAATTCTACAATTTGAAGAAGAAGGAAGGGAGAAGAGGAAGAAAGGGGAGGGAGAAACGGCTGGTTACAAATGATGGGGAGAGAAAAACGTGGGATATATGGACACCTTTAATTAAGGAGTAAAAATCTGCCCATTAATTATACCCCTTTAATTAAGGAGTAAAAAACTGCTCATTAATTATAATCCTAAATTAATTATGGTATAGATTTAGTAATTTGGTATACTAAATATAATTAAATCAAACCTTAAACATGGAGGGCGATAAGGTTTGATATATGGTATAGGAATGTAAAAATCTCTTTAATCTTTTGCATCACAAAGAAATCAAAAGATAGGAAAGCCAATAGTTTACTAGGAAATATTCTCACAAAGGAAGTGTTCTTTTCATTTGATTCCCCCCCACCCCACCACCTTCTTTGGGGGAGAGGGGAGGTGTTAACCTTTTGGTTTAGCAGTTTAGGTGTAATGTCACGATGACAAGTTCCTTGTACCAAAGAAAATAACAATGACAAATTCACCGTCAACAAACCAAAGGGGCAAGTTATGATCTGTAAAGTAAAAATGTTAATCAAAATGTATGGTTTAAAGTAGGGGTGTCACCAAACCAAAGGGCAAGTTATGTTCGCCTTTTTGACAATAAATATGAATTCTCGTGGAAAATAGACGAACATAAACATTATACGGAATTATTGGCACAGCAGACTCTAACCACCAAGTATTATGTATGTATCCTCCACACGAGCTCCGACCTTAATCATGCTGATCTCAACCAAAACAGGTCTATGATACAACAGAAAAGCCTTAATAAAGAGAAAATGTTAGATAGTCAAGCTGCATCATGACTTGGGATGTAAGAAAGCAACTCATCTCAACTCTTCTCCCCAACCAGAAAATGACTAGCGAACTTTAGAAGTTGTCGAGCAGAACTCTTAAAAATGCATGCCACCTATTTGGTAGTCTGGTACAGCCATTTGCAGAAAAGATTCAAGTTAACATCAAACAAATTTCCAATATAAGACCCTTTACCGCTGTACGCATAATTGTTCAGTAGAGATTTCGTGAAATGGCAGGGAAGCTGAACACTAAAAATTAAGGTCAAGATATGGACCCAACAAAAGAACCAGCAACTGTGAGCATACCTTTGAGTGTCAATCCTCTTATCTCAAAAGTTACACAGTATAACATCAGAAAGTGAAGCAGCTAACCAGATTCAGCAGCGCCATTCTTACAAAGCACCAGCAAAAAGTGGCCAAATATATTGTAACTAGCATGTTACTATTGTTAACAAAGGCATACAACATCAAGACTTCCCTAACCAGAATGAATGAATGAAAGTCTATAATCAAGGCTAGAAAAAACCAGCTTCGTGCTTTAGCTCCGTACAAAGACAAGTAAATTTCATAAATGTAGCCAGACAAAGTACACGTGTACATGTAACACACCATATCTACATGCCAAGTCTTCTGAAAATGGACTTTTATGTTGGTAAAAAAGAAAATATACAACAGAGTGACAGACAATAAAACGAAAGCAGATGGTTTTAAAAAAAATGTTTCCTCAAGGTATACACCCGCTGCCCTCAAATTCTTCATCCATTGGCTAAGAAACATTGCCACGTTCAAGTATCAAACCGTACACCAAAGCTACAGGGAGATTCCTAACACTTGCCCTCAAGTCAAAGTAAGGACAGAACAATCAGCTACAAAGAAGTTCATAGATCCCAAACAAAATCTGAAAAAACATCAACCCAGAATATCCATCAACTAACAAAAGCAAACCAACACAACTTCCACCTCCTCATACATAAAGATGTGTGCACGTCAAAATTCATATCCACAAGTCATCCCAATTCCCATGATTTAAGGTCTCACAGTTGAAAGTAACTCCTCACGAGTAGAGATCCTCAGTCGGAATAGGGCTTATCCTTGTACCTGTAAAGAAGCTTCTTCTTCTTTGATGTAGGATTGTCAATCGTCAACAGTATCTTACCTAGCTCAACGATCTTGAAGCTGCTGCTAACAACAGGTTCATCAGTTGGGGTCATCTTCCTGGGCTTCTGTATGTTAACAGTATATCCACTGTCTGTATTCGGCACATATTCAGCACTATAAGTCACCTCCCAACCCAATACACGTAGCTCCCAGACAATAATGCATTTCTGCAATCAAGATGCTTCAATGGTGAATTATCATCATTGACAAGATTAAATGATGATTTTTATTCTGCTAGCAATATACTCTTAACAATTCATAACAAAGTCGCCAATTTTTTCTCCACAGAAAGGAAAGCATAAAGCATATAAAGTATTGTAGCTTCACCTCGTTTACAATGATCTCCACGGTCTGCTTTGTTGCAGGTTTTACAATGATCTCTGTGGCTGGATCATTGACAGTGAACTCAGGATTGCATTCACAGTAATCAACGCTGAGGCCCCCATATTGAACAGGTACTTGCTCAGGAGTTACATACCTACATGGAGCCAGTTATACAGACAAGATTACTTCCACTTCTAGCACACTGTTAAAAGTAATGGCCATAATTGTGCACGCAGAAATTGATATAAATCACAGCTAAAAGCTCTCACTTGTAGAGCGTTTCTGCAGTCTTGGATGGACCAGCAAATACAAACTTGCTTTTTGTTCTCTGGGTCATGAATGGACTGATCATTGTGTAGAAAGCTAAATACCACCAAGGGACGTTGATGAACACCTTCAAAAATCCAAACACGAACCATTAACTTTGTGCCAGACTACAATATTTGAACTTCCTCCAAGCCCAAAAAAAAAGGAATGCAACGACCAAACTACGAAAAGAACAATAATAATCCAAGACATGGGCCTTAGGGCTTTGGTACGGTGGTAAAGATGCAGGACATTATGTGTTAGTTAGGTGCCTGTCAAAGATTCGAACCCTGCCATGAATAAAGCATGGTATTCATGTCAGGAAGAGGGTAGAGAGGCAGCCCATACTTCTCAGAGTTCCAAACCAGTGCGTCAACGGAACCGAGCAGGAAGCCCACGGGGAAGTTCTACGATAACCGAGGCATGGCACACTAGGCTTAAAAGCAATAAACATCAACTAACAGCTAATCCTACTTAAACATACTACCACATACATATAACTAAACCTACACATAAACCTTCTCTGCAAGAAATCGAATCATAAACAAGTGCTTATCAGCGCTATTTGCGCAAGCAGATTTAGATAACTTTCTATCAGTTAAAATCATCACTCACAGAAAGGCTCCAAATGATTTCCAAATATAGAAATGCTTCAAATGAATTGCCAATTAAAGAATCACAATCACCCATTATCATCATGGAAATTCTTCAAATGAATCCGTAATAAAATCATCACACATAATATAAGCTTTTGTGTATTAAATACCTGCTTCGCCACGAACTCAGGATAATTATCCTGAAGCAAATGCAAGGCCTGCCTAGTAGCAAGTCGAAGCTCCCTCTTCCCTGGACCAGGAGAGTTTTTGAGATCACTAACTTGAAAGATAGTATTGATTCCACCTGGATTGAAATCCAACTTCCTTATACTTCTCTCCAAGAACTGAATCCGCCAGCGCAAGAACTTGTTCCTCTTCTCCTCATCTCCAAAGGTTTTGTTATACAATTCTTTATTCTGAAACTCCCCATACACATTATAGCAAACAGGATGTCCCTCTTTGTCATGACCATGCATAAACACAACCTTATCAAGATCATCTCCAAGATCTTCATCTACAAGCTCTTCAATGTTAAACTCCTTTCTCCATAAAATTGTCTTCTTTAACATTGCAAATGAATCCTTAACCTTGAAATCTCTAGCTCTAAGAAATTTGAGCAGAATAACATCTGTCCTATCATCTTTCAACAGTGGCATCCCCCAAATGGATACTTCCTGAGGTAAATCAGTAATTTCAGTTGATGGGGTTTGAATTTCTTGGGCTGGGGTTACAGTAGTAAAGGTTTGATTTTTAATGGATTCTTGAACAAGAAATTTGAGCTCTTCAAGTGATTTTTTCTCAGAATCAGATAGATCTGAGACTTTGTTGCTTTCTTCTTTGAATGAAACCAAAGATTCAGGGATCTTTTTCACATCAGCTGGTTTAGATTTTTCAGATTCAGTAACACTAACACCCTCTGCTTCTTTCTCAGGAAGAGTAACAGATACCTGTTCAGCTGCAACCAGAGTTGGTTCTTCCGGTGGAGGCTCAGTTAAAGGAGTATCCTTTTCTACTACAGTAACAGCAGGGTGATGTACCTCAGCTTCTGTTACTGATTCTTGCATCACTGGTTCCACTTCAACTGAAGCAAGAGGTGGTTCAGTAGCTGGTTCTACTGCTGGGGGTGGGGTATCTTCCTCAGCCGTGGATGGTGGCTGAAGGGTATGTTCAGGTGCGGCTGTATCAGCCATTTCTTGGCCTTAATGAAACAGCAAGAAAAGCAAATGGGAGGTGAGGGAAAATGAACAGTTCTTGACTGGAAAGTGATAGATACAAAGGTGGAAGTGATGAGGATGGTTTGGTTTGTAGTAACAACAAGTATTCAGTAGTAGTTGTAGTGAGCTGAAAAAGAGTAGTAGTAGTAGCTATCAGTTCATTCTAGAGAGAGAGAGAGAGAGAGAGATGCCTTTTTGGACAGAAGGGGGAAACGGCTGAGCAGAGTGACGCAGTTTTGCTCGTGAGGTGTTGAGGTTAAGGGTTGACACGAAAAGGGTTTTGGCCTCTGGGTATTTTGGTTAGAATGTGAGAATCCTAGGTACCCATAAAACATGGCTTTTGCCTCACCACCTCACTCATTTTTATATATTTTATTTTACTTTGTAAGAATTGTGATTGATCATAAAAATTTCAATTTTCATTTGAAGATAGAATTGTGAAATTTTTTGAAACTTTAAAAAGTTTCAAAAGTTATTTTTCAAAATTTTCACTCAGACCACTCACAAAAATTTATAACCATTTGGTCATAGATTTTGCCAAAATAAATTTGGGTTTATTTGGCAAACACATGTTTGGTCATAGATTTTGCCTACATTTTGACAAAATACCAAATCCAAAAACAAGCTAGGCCAAAATATCACTATTACAGTTTTTAAAAATTGTCCCAAACTTTTGTATTTTATAAAAGAGCCCACCATTTATTATTTTGTAACAATGTTACTTCATCTTCTCGGTCATCTAATAGTGTGTCATGTATTTCATTATAAAAATGATAATTTTGTATCAAATTTATTGATGTTCATGTCACGACCCAAAATCCCACCCTTCAGGCCGTGACTGCGTCTAATGTTGAACCCGCTAGACAAGCCAACGTATCCAGGTAGTTCCAACAAATTCAACCCAAGTTAACATTAGTAGAGTTAATACCTTTCAAAACTGAACAGAATAACAAAACACCTTAAAATCCTTAACAGCGGAAATGTAATAAAAACTCAAAAATGTAAAGTGAAATAATAAACGTCGCATAAGCCCAAAATCGATGTGGCACAACTCATGAGCTATCTAAACAGAGTGCCAAATACAGAGTCTGAAAAGAAATACATAATTGTCTTTGGAGCTACAGAAGAAATAAGACAATAGGAGAACTAATGAACAGAAGAGACTCCAAGGTCCACGAACGCCTGCGGTATACCTTGAAACTCGGTGTGGAGTGAAGGTGACTCCCTCAGAGCGGTCCACTGGGTCCAGAAGCGGGATCTGCACAACATTGAGAAATGCAGCGTAGTATCAGTACAACCGACCCCATGTACTGAGTATGTGCCGAGCCTAACCTCGGCCGAAGTAGTGACGAGGCTAGACTTGACAATAACGACAACTTGTCATATTCTACCGCATGTAACAGGGATAATACAAGGCAGAGATAAACAGACAAGTAAAGGATACGGGAGTAGTGAAGGGGAACAAGTGAAATGAAGCAGTTCAATTGACATATAGAAGTAAACAAGGGAGGCAAGTTAACACAATAGCTAACGAAACAAGTATAAATACCAGAAATGTAAATAATGGCACGGCATCACCCTTCGTGCTTTTACTCTCTTCCTCACAATGCGATGTATAATGTGAAATAGTATAAATCATGGCACGACATCACCCTTCGTGCTTTTACCCTCTTCCTCACAATGCAATGTACAATTCAAGGCAATATAAATCATGGCACGACATTAACCTTCGTGCTTATAATCAATGTAAATCATGGCACGGCATTAACCTTCGTGCTTATAATCAATGTGAATCATGGCACGGCATCACCCTTCGTGCTTTACACTCTTCCTCACTATGCAATGTAATCAAATATCATGGCACGACATCACCCTTCGTGCTTTACGCTCTTCCTCACTATGCAATGTAATCAAATATCATGACACGGCATCACCCTTCATGCTTTACACTCTTCCTCACCAAACAATGACACATATAATGGCAAGGAGTATAGCATAGTGGAAATATACAGTTCAAATCACCCGGCAAGGGGAAAATATCAATTAATAACTCAATAAATGCTTGGCAAGGGTCTCAGCTATAACCAATCACCTCAATTGTATACTTTACACTTGGATTATCAATCGTATCAACACTTCTTAAGCTCAACAGCCAATACTTTCAACAAGAATAAATTACCACGTAGAGACAATCTCATAATATGATAAACATGGGAGGAATACTACAATTTCTATCAAAATAGACTCACGGGCATGCTTGACACACATTGCATAGGTACTCGTCACCTCGCCTATGCAATGAACATGATAATTTCTTAGCACATAGCAAATGATACCTATTCCCTCACCAAAGTTAGGCAAAGACACTTACCTCGGGTCTCAAAGTATAGCAATCAACCCTCTAAGACCGCATTTCCTTTATAATCCGACTCCGAAACAACAATATCTAGGCATAATTAATTCAATAATATCAATAAAGACTCAATAACACAATCTCATAACCTAGATATGCAATTCCTATCATTCTTCCAAAATTTCCAAAATTCGACTCGGGGCCTGCTTAGTCCAAACACGAGGCTCGGACCAAAACCCGATCACCCATACCCCCACAAGTTAGAATATATAATTTATTTTGAAATCCGACCCCAAATTGGGGTTGAATTACCCAAAATTCCCAAAAACCTAACTCTACCCAAAACCCCTAATTTCTACCTTTAAAACCCTAGGATTTTTTTTATGATAATTGATGAAAAACCTTAGAAAGTTGAAGGAAAATCAGTTAGTGAGCACTTACCTATGAATTGGGAAGAAAATCTCTTGAGGAAATCGCCCTAGGTCTTCTATTTTTGAGAAAAATTGAGAGAAAGAACGTCTGAAATTGTTTTTAAAAAAAATCATTGTTCGACTCTCGCACCTACGGTACAGGGGTCGCACCTGCGGTCTCGCAGGTGCAGGAAAAAGGTCGCACCTGCGGAATTGGGTCAGGCCCATAGGGGGTCGCACCTGCGGAAATGGGTCTGCTCCTGCGACGCCGCTCCTGCGGAGATTTGTCCGCGCCTGCGAGAGGGACCGCACCTGCGGACTGGGCGTCGCGCCTGCGGTCTCGCACCTGCGGCCCTAGGCTCGTAGGTGCGGGCACACCAGAAATGGGTGCACAAGCAGTGTTTTCATGAGTTAAAACACCCTTAATACCTACCTGAAACACACCCGAGCCCTCGGGTCTCAAAACCAAAAATACATACGACTCCCAACACATTCTACGGACTTATTCAAGCATTTAAATCACCAAGATATCATCAAAATCATCAAATTAAACCTCAAAACTCTTAGAATTTTCTTAAAATTTCATAAGGCTTAATTATTCAAAATTTGATCTAAATCACGTCATTTCATGTCCGTTTTACACCAAATTTCACAGATAACTCACATATCATATAATAAACATGTTCCGGGCTCCGGAACCATAATACGAGCCCGGTAACATGGTTTTCACATCAAACTTCATTTTCAAAAACCTTTATTATTTTCAGAAAACAATTTTCTTTAAAAATTCATTTCTCGGGCTTGGGACCTCGAAATTCGATTCCGGGCATACGCCCAAGTCCCATATTTTCCTACGGACCCTTCGGGACCGTCAAATCACGGGTCCGGATCCGTTTACCAAAAATGTTGACCAGAGTCAACTTTATTCAATTATTCAATTCAAGAATTCTATTTTTATCAAATTTTCACATAGAAGCTTCCCGGCTACATGTCCGGGCTACGCACGCATATCGAGGTGAGATTAACTGAGGCTTTCGGGCCTCGAAATACAGATTTAGCTAAAATTACTTAGGGTGACCTTTTGGGTCATCACAATTCAGGACTATGGTGTGTGATAATATAATAAATGTTATTGACAATGGTATTATTGGGTATTTGTGATAATTTTTAGAACTTGTGGGTGTAAGTCATGTTTCATATTTTTCTAAAATAAATTTGGGAAATATGTTTTGAAAACTGATGTCCAAACATATTTTCATCTTCAAACCAATCTTCATCCAAATCAGATTTTTCAAAACAAATTTGAGAATCTATGGCCAAACGCTAGCTTAGAAACGACCTAAAATTATATTCATGTCCAAACAGAACTTTAATTTTCAACTACCATTTTAACTTAGATTTTTTTTTTCAAATGTTACAATTATTATGTCCAAACGCCCACGTAATCAATAGATTTGTAATATTAATGGAGAGAAGATGTAAGGTGAAATTGTTTGCTTTGTATGTTAGTGACTGAAATCAGCAAATCCTTTATTCAGCTTATCTTTACTATATTAAAAGTACCAAAGCTCTTACCCTTTAAAAATCAATTTTATTAGATAAAATTGTAATTTAAATTGCTTTCCTAATATTTAGGACCTTTAAATCAAGCCAATTTTTTTACTAAATCAAAACTCATTTGAATTAGGTAAAAAGTTCGTAACATTTCCTAATTTTATGATCTTTTCAATTAATAAAAGAATAATGGCATTATATCTATTTATGGTAAACTTCTTCATATGCATAAAGTACACGTTAGGTTTGTCTACTTTTTTATTTGCTTAAACATAATTAATCATTTAAATTATATTAAAATATATTTATTAGGGGTAAATATTCAACAATTATGACTTATGAGAAGTAAATATATCAACAGAAATATACCTTTAATGTTAGATATAATGACAACTGCAATTAATGTTTTATATGTTGGATATTTCAATTGATTTTATAAATTTTCAATAAACTAATATTTTAGATGTGTATAATTTTAGTATCTTAATAAGAAAATAGAGAAAATTTTCTTAGGGAAAATGACATTGTATAGCCGTTCTCAAAATAATAATCAATATATATATATATATATATATATATATATATATATATTGGTATATATATACATTCTGTATGTTATATACATACAAAATGCGAAATTATTAGGAAAATTAAAGGCAAAAATATTACATTCTGTATGTTTATGAACACGTTTGAAGCTTTTGGTAAGTATCTTTTGTTTGCAACAAATTATATGTGATATAAAAATAAATTGCAACCACAATATAAATATGAAAAACATAATTTTAATTATAAAATGATGCGGGTACAATTCTCTTTGTTCCCTTGATTCTTCTCTCCTGATTATCTTTGTGATTTGAGAGATGGAGCAGTGTATTTCTCGAACGTAGGATGGTGCGGGCTTTCATGAATTTATTTGATATCCATGAAGTATGTTGTGGATCTTCTTGAATTATTTGATTATCAAGAATTATCCGGCCACTTCTTGATCTCTTTGTGAATATCCACCTCTGCAGGTCATAACTGATTGACAAATATACCTCGTACCGCAACCAATACAACACATAATCGTGCAATCTACTTATCATTAACAGACTCCCCCACTTGGTTCAAAGCCAAAGATCAAGACAAACAATAGCTCGCAATGCCCATACACTATCACTGCCACCATACTGCAGTGAGATTCAATTAAATCCTTCCTAAGCTCATATGACACAAACCGCCTAATATCTCAAATCGTATGAAAATCTCGCATTCACCATTGAAATGGTCATGCCAACTCCCACAAGCGATCTAAACTCAAATTACAGCATATATCATTTACTGGAAAAGAGAACTTGCTACAAAACCACATAAGGGTCACACAACCTCAAGACATTCCGCGGGAGATAACCCAGCATGCTTAGCCTCAAACTGATAACTCTCTATACCCTTCCTAAAATCATAGCTATCACGCAATCGCTTTACCCTTCTGCATTTAGACACAACCAACGCCTACCCTCGAGGCATCACAATACTCTGCATAAGAACTTGAAGCTGATGAAAGAACTAACACTGGAGTTGTGGTCCAAGAAATCTTGAGCTTCTGGAAGCTCTACCCACACTCATCTGACCACCTGAATACCCTCACTGGACACCACGTGCCCCAAAAATGCTACTAAACTGAGCCAAAAATTCACACTTGGGGAACTTTGCATAAAGCTTCTCCTCCATCAATCTCTATAATACCCTCCTCAATGCTGAGTATGCTCCTACTGGCTACGTGAGTACGCCAGGATGCCATCAATGAATACCATAATGAAGTAGTGTAAATACAGCTGAAATACACTATTACTCAAATACATGAACATTATTGGGGCATTAGTCAGCCCAAAAGACATCACTAGGAACTCGTAACACAATATAAAGATCCGCTTCACCCCACAACTAAACAACATGAGAGGTTTTCCAATACACTTACAATTCGAAGCCATATGCCAACTCGAGATAGAAATCAAACACTCAACAGTTCTTGCCACATTTCCAGCCAATCCTTTTTGTCACAATCAGACAATTTGAACACACCTCACCATCGAATCACACTCGTCACATAGTCATCCAGTCACAAAGTCCCATCAATAAGGACACAAACGGACATATAAGTCCCCAAATGCATGTGCTGACACGAAGAAATCTCAGCACTCAAGCCATAGACAAAATCCGGCCTCAAGCCCTCCAGGATGGCCCATTAGCAACATGCTAAAAATCACATCTCATCCAAGGAAATCACAAGTCGTCAAAGCACAGCTGATACCGAGCGCTCACGTGCGCATTCGAATACATGAAAGGGAATTCAAAGAGTTACGCTTTTGGCTGAATAAATGGATTCGTAGGACAAGAATCCAAGAATGTGATATTTTTCCTAAGGATTATATATCCTCTCGAAGATAAGTACAGACGTCTCCGTACCGATCCGCAAGACTCTACTAAACATGCTCATGACCGGCGAGTCCTATGTAAACTAGGCTCTGATACCAACTTGTCACGACCCCAAATCTAAACTGACTGTGATGGCGCCTATCGTGATACTAGGCTAGCCAATTCACTGAAAATAACATAATGGTTTTCTATTTAATACACAAATTATCTAATATTTCATTTCTGCTTTTAAGCATTTCAAAACAATAAAAGTGATCAGAACATCTAAACACAGCCCCAACATCTGGAGTCACCCATCATGAACATCTAAGAAGTAATATAGTCTGATACTAATTCTCTACTAAACAAGCCTGGAAAGTACAGTAAAATGACAGAGTAGGACTGAAAAAGGGTAAGCTACGGATGCCGAGCAGCTACATCATAATCTCCGAATAATGCTCCAAATGGTGTAGATCAATTATCGCTCTGCCCCGGTACCTGAATCTGCACACAAGGTGCAGGGAGTACCGTGAGTACGCCAACTCAGTAAGTAACAACCATAACTAAAGACTTGAGTGCAGTGACGAGTATTTAAAATCATGTGATCTCATACAATAAACAATAGTCGAAATAAATAAATCAAGTCAGGAATCTACATTCCAAATATTTCGTAAAAACTCCAATTTTCCCATTTAAAATCTCATATAAAACGTTTGTTCAATGTTTTTATTAGAGGCTCAGAGTAAAGAAGAATGGAAACAGTAGTTTCATGAAATATCAGCCACTCGGGCACAATGTCACTCACAAATAAAGCATCTCGGGCAAGCCTCTCAGTCACTCGAGACTCTACTCTCATAAATCAATGCTCACACTCAGCACTCTCACTCATCAGGTACCATATAACAACCGTTGCGGCGTGCATCTCGATCCATATAGTAACCCGTTGCGGCGTGCATCCCGATCATAATAGTAACCGTTGCGGCGTGCAACCCGATCCATAATAGTCGACTGCACTCACTGGGGGTGTACAGACTCCGGGAGGGGCTCCTATAGCCCAAGTGTTATATCGCTGCGGCGTGCAGCCCGATCAAATATATATCTCGCTGCGGTGTGCAGCCCCATCCACATATCTCGTTGCGGCGTGCAGCCCGATCCATATATAGTGTTGCGGCGTGCAGCCTGATGCCTAACTATCCTCACAAGTCTGGATCTCGGCCTCACTCAGTCATCCTCACAAGCCACTCGGACAACTCATCACAAATCACGGGGACTCGACCCAACTCACCACAAATCACAAGGACTCAACCCAAATTATCTTTCAATATTGTAAAACAGGGTGATAAATAATAATAAACAGTGAACAGGTATAAAGCATGACTGAGTTCATATTTTCAATCAAAATAGTGTGAGGATATTAGTAAAAATACCCCTGAGGGACTAAACACGTCGGCACAAGGCCCCAAACATGGCATACAACCCAAAATATGGTATCAATCTCTAAAATATAGAATATCATATGATTTCAAATCAAATACGCGGCTTAATAGTCGCTACGAGATGGACCATGTCTCAATCCCTACCGATGCACTCCCACACGCCCGTCACCTAGTATGTGTGTCACCTTATTTATCAAAACAATACGAAATACTGGGGTTTCATACCCTCAGGTCTAGATTTACAATCGTTACTTACCTCGAACCGGCCCAAATACTAATCCGCGATGCTCTTGCCTCTCAAATCGGCCTCTGATAGCTCCAAATCTAACCAAAATCAGATTTACATCATCAATATATGCTAAGGATCAAAACCCATTCGAAAATCATCAAAATTAAACAAAAATCCCAAAATTGGCCAAACCCGACCCCGGGGCCCACATCTCGGAATTCGATAAAAATCACATCACAAGAATCCTCATCCTTTCCCGAGTCTATACATACCAAAAACATCAAAATCGGACCTCAAATGTCCCCTCAAATCCCCAATTCAAAGTCTAGAATTTCGAGCCCTAATCCCTCAATTTTAACTCTTAAGCCTCATAAACTTCATGTTAAATCAGGTAGAAATCATCATAATCGAGTAGTGAGTTCAAAATCCTTCCCTCAGGGTGTTATCCCGCGAATCCCTCTTCAATTTCCTCTTCAAAAGCTCCAAACCCGAGCACAAATGGTGGAAAATAACCCAAAATTCGCGAAGGGTTTAATCTATACACTCTGCCCAGCAACACTGCATCTGCGGTACAAATATCCGCTTCTACGACACCGCACCTGCGGAAAAAGCACCGCAGGTGCGGATTCTACTTATTCCTCAAAATCCGCATCTGCGGCCAACATATCGCACATGCGGTCTCGCAGGTGCGAACCAACCTCCGCACCTGCGCTCCCAGGCCAGGCTCCCTATTTCCGCATATGTGCATAGTCCGCACCTGCGACTTCGCACCTGAGGCTCCCCGTCCGCAAGTGCGGCCACACTAGAAGGCCTGCATTAGCAGCCAATTTGCTGCATTTTCCCAACTCTTAACTTCCGCTAGCCATCCAAAAATCATCCCGAGGCCCTCGGGACCTAAACCAAAAGTACTAACAAGTCATATCAATATTCAAACTTAGTAGAACCCTCGGAGCACTAAAAATAGTATCAAAACACCAAATTAAATCCAAAATTCAAGCTGAAGGATTTCTAAACTTCTGAAACTCGCCAACGATGCCGAAACCACCCAAACCACGTCCGAATGACCTGAAAATTTGCACAAACATCCAAAATGACACTATGAACATGTTCCAACTTTCGGAATTCCATTCCAACCCCGATAGCTAATTTTCCACTGCCGACCGGAAATTGCCAAAAACTCAATTTCGCCAATTCAAACCTAATTCTACAACGGACCTCAAAACAACATTTCGAACACATTCCTACGTCCCAAATCACCTAACAAAACTATTCAAACCATAAAAACCAAGTTCCGAGATTATTTACCCAGAAGTCAACTTCTAATTGACTTTTCCAACACAAGCTTCCAATAAGAGACTAAGTGTCTCGTTTCACTCCATGGCTTATGCCATGTGCTCCAAACTTGAACTCAACTTCCTTTTTTCACCAACATCCGCTTCTCACTCAAGAAACTGGTGAAAGTGCTTTCCCTTTGCTGCAGCTTTCACAGTCTCACTCCTCCTCAGACCGGGGCAGCTTTATCTGATCAAGGGTCGTGGCACAAGGGTCCTGGTACTATCTTGGTGCGAAGAACCCCGGAGGTGACTGCAATGAGCAGAAATCTCACTCACGGGCCTAAAATCGCTCCGGACACAGGACAACCAACATGATGCAATGAAATACAGCTAAACAATGCATAAAGAAATAGAAATGGGGGAAATGGGGCTAAACTCTCGGAACGACCGATCGAGTCATTACATTCTCCCCCACTAAAACATACGTTCGTCCTCGAACGTGCCCAGAGTTGTTCAAAAACCACCAAAATTGTTGTGTAACCTACCATGCACATACCCGGGGGTGATCCCACGTCACCCTATCCCATATAGGTCTGATAACACAACATAACTGAAAATTCACAATTCCACCTAACCCATAAACCTTAGAATCAAATTTCCACTTCTAAAATAATCTATAGGATCAAAATTCCATCTATAACTGAATAAGTCTGAACACGCTCATCAAGCCACGTCCGTGGTCACGGAGTTATCACTATGAGTGTTTGAGTCATGCGGTATATTATGTGATTACATCTTGGGTTACAGATATGGCTTTCTATGACGTGTTCAGACTTATTCAGTTTATAGTTGTGGAATTCTAATCTTGTGAATTATTTCAGAAGTGGAAATTCGATTCTAAGGTTTATGGGTAGGTTGGATTTCGAAATTTCAACTTCGTAGTGCTAATGGACCTATATGGGATAGGATTACGTGGTATCACCCCAGGGTATGTGCATGGTAGATTACAAGGCAATTTTGATGGTTTTTGGAACAACTATGGGCACGTTCGAGGCGAACGTATGTTTAAGTGGGGGAGAATGTAATGACCCGGTCGGTCGTTCCGGGAGTTTAGCCATGTTTCCCCTGTTTCATATTTGGCATGTGTTAATTAACCTAATTATGATGTGTTTTGTTGGTTGGTTCGGGTTCAGAGTGGTCGTGGTGAGAATTGAGACACTTAGTCTCTTGAATTGGCTTAATAGTGGGAAAAGTCAACTGGGAGTTGACTTATTAGTAAACGACCTCAGAATGGATATTTTATGGCTTGGATATCTTCGTTAGGTGATTTGGTACTTAGTAATGTGATCGGAATGTGGTTTTGATCCGGAGTAGAATTAGGCTCTAATTGGAAAAATTGAGGTTTTGGCGATTTCCGATTGGCAGTGGAAAATTAGCTATCAGGGTCGGATTGGAATTCCGAAAGTTGGGACAGGTTCGTAATATCATTTTGGGTGTGTGTGCAAATTTTCAGGTCATCCGGACGAGGTTTGGATAGTTTCGGCATCGTTGGTGAGTTTCGGAAGTTTAGAAATCCTTAGGCTTGAATCATGAGTTGATTTGGTGTTTTGATGTCATTTCGGGTGTTCCAGGGTTCAACTAAGTTCGGGTGATCATATATGACTTGCGGGTATCATTGGTTGGGGCCTCGAGGGGCTCGGGATGATTTCGGATGGTCATCGGGAGCTAAAAGTTTGGAAAATGCAGTAAATTGGTTGTTGGTGCAGGCCTTCTGGTATGGCCGCACCTGCGGACGGGGAGCCTAAAGTGAGAAGGCGCATGTGCGGACGACCATGCGCAGATGCGGAAAATGGAAGGAGGGCTTGAGGGCGCAGGTGTGGAATCTTGGTCGCACCTGCGAGCCCGCAGGTGAGGATTATGGACCACAAATGCGGAAGTCGGGGTCTAGACCATTATCGCAGGTGCGCACCTGGGACCGCAGGTGCGAGCCCATTTACCGCAGGTGCGGAACCCCTGGGAAGAGTATATATATTTCCAGCCTTCGTGAATTCTCTTATTTCAACCATTTTTTAAGACGGGTTTGGAGCTCCTTGAGCGATTTGAAGAGGGAATTCAAAGGAACTTCAAGGAGGTAAGATTATTGGACCTAAAACTCGTTCTATGTGATTATTGGACTGATTTAGGGTGAAATCTATGGGAAAATTAGTGAATAAATTGGAGGTTAGGGCTTGGAAAACTTGAGACTTTAATTGAGGAATTGGAGGGTCGTTTGTGGTTGGATTTTGATGTATTTTATACGGGTAGACTCGTGGAAGGATAAGGATTCTAGTTTTGTAATTTTATCGGATTTCGAGACGTGGGATTGGGGGTCGGGTTTGGCCAACTTCGGGATTTGTGCCTAATTGTGGTAATTTTCCAATGGGTTTCGTCTCCCTAGCATATTTTGATGTTATTAATCTGGTTTATGGTAGATTTGGAGCAATTGGGAGCCGATTCGAGAGGCAAGAGCATCGCAAAGTAGTGTTCGGGCCGGTTTGAGGTAAGTAATGACTGTAAATCTTATCCTGAGGGTATGAAACCCCGGACTTCACATTGTATCATTGTTTTGGAGTGACGTACATGATGAATAACGAGTGTGTGGCGTGCACTGATTGGTCCTTCCCATGGCAACTATGAGTTGCGTAATTATTTCTAAATCATATGATAAATTGTGTTTTAAGACTATTACTGTATTTTTGGGTTATACGCCATATTTGGGGCCTTGTGCCGACCTGTTTGGACCTCTTGGGGACTATTTACTAGTATCCCTCATTGTGTTGATTCATGATTTACACTCGGTCATATTATTTTTAACTGATTTCAAAACTCAGTCTTATTTATATTATTTTGTGATTTAAAATGATATTTTGGGTCGAGTACCCCGTTTTATTGATAGCCCGAGCGGCGTTTTGAGAGGTTTCTAACCGAGTGAGGCCGAGGTCTATGTTGTGAGGATATTATGGGATTGGGCTGTGCGCCGCAACATGTTATACTTTTCATGGTGACTGAGTGAGGTCGAGTGCCTGCTTGTGAGGATATTATATTAGATCGTGTTGCACGCCGAAGCATGTTATTGATAGGCCGAGTGCCAGAGTGATTGATGCCACGAGATGGATTGATATTAGCGCTTGGGCTGTAGGAGCCCCTCCGGAGTCTGTACATCGTCAGTGAGCGCAGGTACCTACTGAGTGCGGGTGCCGAGGTCCAAGTGACGAGTGATTGGGAGGCATGAGTAGCTGTGAGGTTGCCCGATGGGCTAATTATCAGTGATTGTGAGGCATGCTGAGGGACAGATTTTAAGTGATGTTATGCCCGAAGGGCGATTTATTATTCATGTTTTTGCCCGAGTGGCTACTTATGATTCATATCATTTTTACACTAAACTTCTTGGACATTTTTCTGAAATTGTTGGAAATTACACTTTTCAAAGGATTTTTTTTCTTTTGAAATTGACTTTTTAAGCGGGATGATTTAACGTATACATTGTTGGAAAGAAAGATTATGATTATTGTGAAATGATGATTTGACTTTATGTGTTTCTTACTGCTCAGACCTGATTTATTTTCATTACTACTGAGTTGGCGTACTCACATTACTCCCTGCACCTTGTGTGTAGATTCAGGTGTTAGGGTAGAATGAGTTGTCCATCTGTTCTAGAGACTTCTCGGAGATTTGCGAGGTAGATGTACGTGTCCGCAACCCTTCTTCCTCATGCTTAGTATTATAGAGTTTATATTCTTCCAGACTTGTATATTTTATTTAGATGCTCATGACCAGTGACTCCGGGATCTTGGGGTTGTATTTACTATTCGGTGTAGCTTTATCTGCTTTAAAATGATTAAACGAAACATGTATGGATTACAAGTCTAGTGATGATATAAATGAAAGATTCTTTGCGTTTTGAGTGTTAATTTGGCTGGCCTAGTTCCACGATAGGCTCCATCACGACTAGTTTAGATTTGGGGTCGTGACAAGTTGGTATCAGAGCCTAGGTTACATAGGACTCACCAAACATGAGCAGGTTTAGTAGAGTCTTGCGGATCGGTACGGAGACGTCTGTACTTATCTTCGAGAGGCTACAGAACACTTAGGAAAAATCTCACATTCTTGAATTATTATCGTGCGTATCCACTTATTCAGCCAAACGTGTAACTCTTGAAATTCCTTTCATGTATTCGAATGCGCACGTGAGCGCTCGGTATCAGCTGTGCATCGACGACTTGTGATTTCTATGGGTTAGATGTGATATCTAGCAGATTGATAATGGGCCGGTCTAGAGGACTTAAGGCTGGGTTTTGTTTGTGGCTTGAGTGCTGAGATTTTGTTTGTGTGACCACGTGCATTTGGGGACTCATATGTCCGTTTGTGTCCTTATTGATGGGACTTTGTGACTAGATGACTACATGGTGAGTGTGATTTGATGGTTAGATGTGTTCAGGTTGGTTGATTGTGAAAAAATGAATTGGTGGGAGATGTAGCAAGAACCATTGAGTATTTGACTTCTGTCTTGAGTTAGAATATGGCCTCGAGTTCTAAGTGTATTGAAGAACCTCTCGTGTAGTTTAGTTGTGGAGTGAAGCGGATTTTGCTGTTGTGTTCTGAGTTCCTGGTGATGTCTCTTGAGCTGACCAATGCCCCAATCGTGTTCATGTATTTGATTAACAATGTATTCCAGCTGTATTTATACTCCTTCGTTATTGTCTTCATTGATAGCATCCTGGCGTACTCACGTAGCCAGGGGTAGCATGCTCAGCATTTGAGGATGGTATTATAAGGATTCAGGGAGGAGGAGCTCTATGCAAAGTTCTCCAAGTGTGAATTTTGGCTCAACTCAGTAGCATTCTTGGGACACGTGGTATCCAGTGAGGCTATCCATGTGGTCAGACGAGTGTGGGGTAGAGCTTCCAAAAATTCAAGATTTCTTTGACCACAGCTCCAGGGTTAGTTCTACCATCGGCTTCAGATTCTTATACCGCGTATCTTGATGCCTTGAGCATAGGCATTGGTTGGGTTTTAATGCAGAAGGGTGTAGTGATTGCGTGATAGTTATGATCCTTGGAAGGGTATAGAGATGTGATGTTTTATACGTCAATACCACACAAGAGGGGGATGATTTGTGTGGTGTCCAATTTTTGAGTGCAATCTCTATAGAAGAACCTGGTTCTTTTTGGTGTTCCAACTTCTACTGTTTGCGGAAAAATAATTGCAGAAATTAAAAAACACAACAATTTTACGTGGAAAACATCTGGCTCAAAAGGTTAAAAAACCACGACCTACTTCCCAGTAGGATTTTCCCAAACTCTTCACTACAACTCTGAGCCAAACAGCATTTACAAAATAAACTCTTTTGTAAACCTAAGGATTAACTCTAACCCTTTGTGGCAAACTAGCCTCTAGCTAATTGCGACAATCTTCAAGTTAACTCTAACTTGAACAGTGTGTACCTATTACAATTGCTTCTAGATAAAGCTGAAAGATACAATATGAAATCACCTACTACAACCAACTAGACTCAAAAGGATAACAGATGGAACTGGTTCTTCTAGCTGGTTCAAGTAGCTTTTGTGTCGCACAAGGATTCTGCTTGCAAACTTGCTTTGGTAATTTTGCTTTCAGTTCTTGTTTCACTTCTGTCTTTGTGCGATAATTCTTCTGCAGGAATGCTTCAACATTTTATAGAGCCAGTAGTTGAGATGTTGTTGTTTAGTTCTAGTGCAACTCTTCCTTGGTGGAAGATTTTGTGTTCAACTCAACTTCCTTGATTGTTTCTGTCCTTGCTGAATTCGAACTCTATCTTCTTATCACTTTGCAACCTTTTCGCTTCAGGAGACAACCTCTTAGTTCATAGATAATTCACAGATCATGTTTATCTCCTGTGCATGAATGCTTCTTGTGCCAATGGGTCTGTTTTCCCTGATGGACCTGGTTCAACTGGGTAGGCATTTGTCGATATTCAAAACCATGCAGTGACTTGGTTCAACAAATTCCCCCTTTTTTTTGATGACAAACTCTGTGCTCAACCCTGTACATACTTCAATCCAACATAGACACTTTGTAAAGTTTTTAAGCATTTATCATAGAGAGACCAGGTTCATTAGGTTATAAATATCACAAAAATTTTGAAGCACATATCTTCCCCCTTTTGTCATCATCGAAAAGTTGCAAAATGATAAACTTACCAGAGTTATTAATAATTACTCATGGCCATTGAGGCAACTGCAGGTGCAAAGCATGATTAATCATCAAAAGAAACCAATCAAATGTAAGCTATTTAATAAACTGAGACAGAATCAATAACCAAAAAGCAAATTCATTGATTAGATCATAGATCAAGCACCATACACAAAAGGAATTAAAACAGTCGCAACCATGAGCAGAACAACAAAAAACATAACAAGATAAAATCCCAAACTGGGCATTGAAGGTGTTTTGGCATAGGACTCCTAAGGCTGGGAATGGGCAGAGGAGGTTGTGGTCTTGGCTTGAATAAGGGAGAGCATTTGTTGAATAACACCCTCATTCTTCTCCTTCTATTTGGCTAATTCAATTCTGAGAGCATCCCGCTCATCTTCAACCTCAATAAGATGAGATTTCAATCGAAGGATCTCAGCATCCTTTATCTCACCTTCCTGCACAAGTGACCTGACCTTGCTATTAACAGGTTGTTTCCTAGATGAACCAGGTTCATCCTCAAGAATATTAACAATATAATCACAGGTTAGCAACATATTCTTCCCAAAGAAGTCCTTAGCAGTAGCCATTTCAGCTTTCTTCACTGGAACCTTGAAGTGGGAAAGCACAACAGTCAGAATAAATCCATATGGTATAGCATGTGCCTTGGCTCCATTTACAACTCTGTCCAAGAGTTGGATGATGAACGCATGCCAATTGATCTGCTTACCCCTGTACAAGCATTCCATAAGCGTGAGGTCTATGTAGCTGGCAATGTGCCTTCGCTCTTGTCTTGGTAGCAGAAACGTGATCACAAACTCAAAAAACAGTTTGTGCTGAGGTCGCATCACGCTCTTGAATACTGCCATGGGCTCAATTTCTTGTTCATTCTCACAGAAAAACCTGGTGATGCTGAGAGATGAGGACAAACCATCTAGATTAGGCCATCTTTGCCTTGTATAATCATTATAACCCTCAGGAGGGATATTCAGTATATCCCCCAACTCCTTTGCATCAAACGAGATTTCAACTCCTTGAACCCTGGTAGATTCCCTGCCATCCTTAACAACTGCGTTGTCCATAAATGAAACCAACTCGTTCCTAGCCAGCCTTCCTTCCAAGTGAAGAACCATGTCCTTCCACCCTTGCACATCCAGGGTATCCATCAGGAAAATCATCCCTGATTCCTCAAGGTCTCTAACCAGCTTTCCTTTCAAGATCGTACGCTTGCCAAACATGGTGAGTTTGTCAGTCTCTTCACCAGACTCTTCATCTTCTCCTCCACTCATTCCTCATCATCAGAAATCTTGACTTTCTTTGACTCAGAGTTGGTCCTCTTTGCAATGGTTGAGGGTGTGGAAGACACAGATGTTGACTTCTTGGAAGAAGCTTTAGCTTTCTTGGGTTTAGGTGTCTCAACCAGAACTGGAGCAGGCTGTTCCTCATGATGGACCAGGTCCATCGCATCGTCATCAACAGGAACTGCCTCAATAGGCTCTCCAACTTTTGCCTTTCCTTTGGCAGCCTTCTTCTTTTTGCTCTCTCTCAGAGCTCTTTCCAAGTCTTCTTCTCCTTTCCTAATAGCACTTCTAGTAGCACGAATCTTTGGGGCAGGAGCATCAACAGATAATGAAGCTTTCCTCTTCTTCGGTGGAACTGGGTTAGCCTTCTTGGATTTTGGAGTTCTCTTCTTTTTGGGATTATAGGACTCCCCCAACTTCCTCAGCATTTCAGCCAACGTCTCCTCAATAGATGAACCAGGTTCATCTACTGATTGTTCTAGGCTCTCCAGACCTGTTGCTGCTTCCCCAGAAATGATTCCCCCTAAAGTTGTGACTCCTTCCTCATCAATCACAGGAGCGGGGCCACAAATAGCCAAAGTGGCACCGTCCTCCCCAGATCCCCTTACTGAGCTTCCTTCTTCGTCTCTATCAAGGTTTATATTTTTACCAAGTTTTCTCCGCCTATCCGGTACCTCTACATCCACAATAGACCCAACCAAAACAAATATGTTTTCATCCGTATCAGTTGCAGACACAACTTCAAGATTTCATGTTTAGTGTCAGATGAACCTAGTGCTTCTTCCTCATTAGCGGATTTGAAGGATTCACTGGAGGATTCAGAATCTTGGACCTTGATTGCTTGAAGTATTTCATCTAAAAATTTGGTACAAGAACCAGAAGCAACTGATTTTCTGTCCAAAACTTTCATTCTACGTGCCCTGGAGGCTGAAGTAGGGTTAGGTGTAGGTTCAGGAGTAGGTTCAAGAACTGGAGGGTTTTGGGGGGTTGAAGATCTGGCTGGAGAATGTGAACTGTATACTCATGGAGAATTAGAACTAGAATCACCGTCCCCATAATCAAAGGAGGTGGAGGGAGATGAAGCAGGGGGTGGTGAAGAAATTTTTATGAAGAATTTTGAAAAGAATAAGGTTGATCAGTTTTGGTTTGAGAGGAATGAATAACTAGGTTTGACGATTATGATTTTGAAGAGGGGAGGTAATGATGGCCTTTTAAAGATGTGGTCATTAATTGTACAACGGGCAGATGTATTAGTCAAGTGGGAGTCTAATCGTTGTAGGAGTGTCATTGATTAGACGGTTAGGAATCCCTAAATCTAGGCTAATTAAGATACGATGGGACTTCTTGAAACTGGTTCATTTTAGGATAAGTACAGTGAATTGGAAATGAACCAAATATAGATAGAGTCCTGCTCACGTGTGACTATAATTAATTCAAGAAGTGTATGGAGATGAGCACGTACCTTGTCAGTAAGATGAACCAGCAGCGATGAACTAGGTTCATCGTGTTATAGTATTTAATATGCCTCAATTTACAAAGATAGAAAAATATCATTAGCAACCAGGGAATCATATTAATACATGGCAAGAGAGTATGGCAGTAAAGTCATAATACTGAGCAATGATTAGTCTGGTTAATTATCTTTTTAGTGTTTCTAGCCAAAAAATAATAATTTTTTTCATTTTTTTTCATTTTTGTTTTTCAATTAGGTGATCTTAATCATCCCTAATTCAAGCCGGTTTCTCTCAAAATGCTCCCCACTTAGTGCTTTAGTAAAGATATCTGCAATTTGTTTGTCAGTAGCACAAAATTCGATTGAGATCATTCCTTTTTCATAGTTATCCCTTAGGAAATGGTGTCTAACATCTATGTGCTTAGTTCTTTTATGATGAACCGGGTTCTTTGTCATGCTAATTGCACTAGTGTTGTTACAAAAAATAGAAATGCATCCAACCTCTATACCAAATTCCATGAGTTGTTTCTTGATCCATATAAACTGAGCACAACATGAGGCTGCAGCCACATATTCAGCCTCAGCAGTAGACAAGGCTACTGAATTTTGTTTCTTGGTGGCCCAAGACACAAGGCAAGAACCCAAAAAGTGAGCCATGCCTGAAGTACTTTTCTTATCAACCAGGAAACCTGCACAATCTGCATTAGCATATCCTACAAGGTCGAAATTACTACCTTTAGAATACCAAAGGCATAAATCAGTAGTGCCTTTCAGATATCTCAGAATTCTCTTCACTGCAGTTAGATGGGACTCCTTTGGATTTGCCTGAAGCCTAGCACATAGTCCTACACTGAACACAATATCAGGTCTGCTGACAGTGAGATATAATAAAGACCCAATCATCCCTCTATATAGCTTCTGATCAACGGATGAACCAGGTTCATCCACATCTAATTTTGTAGTTGTAGCTATGGGGGTGTCAATTTCTTTTGAGTCTTCCATTTTAAATCTTTTGAGCAATTCCTTCACATATATTTGTTGATGGATCATTGTTCCACTTGAATTTTGCTTGATTTTCAAGCCTAAAAAGAAGTTTAGCTCAACCGTCATACTCATCTCAAACTCACTCCCCATAAGTTTAGCAAATTCCTTACTCAATTTTTCAGAGGTCGCCCCAAATATGATATCATCCACATATATTTGCACAACCAGGAGATCCTTACCTTTTTCCTTTAAGAACAAGGTATTGTCAATTTTACCTCGTTTGTACCCATGTTCTAACAGAAATTTTGATAGCCACTCATACCATGCTCTTGGTGCTTGTTTGAGTCCATACAAAGCCTTGTTAAGTTTGTATACATGGTCAGGTAACTCATTGCTTTCAAAACCCGGAGGTTGTTTTACAAATACTTCTTCCTTTAGATAGCCATTGCGGAAAGCACTCTTTATATCCATGTGATGGAGAGTGAATTCCATGTGTGCAGCAAATGCTATAAGAAGTCTGATTGCCTCCAATCTTGCCACAGGAGCAAAGGTCTCATCATAGTCATTTCCCTCTTCTTGACTATATCCTTGGACAACCAGTCTGGCCTTGTTTCTTGTAACAGTTCCATCCTCATCGAGTTTGTTCATGAAGACCCATTATTTGCCAATCACTGATCTGTCTAATGGTCTGGGTACCAAGTGCCATACTTGACTTCTTTCAAATTGATTCAGCTCTTCTTGCATGGCATTTACCCAGTCAGCATCCTGTAAGGCTTCAGCAATGTTCTTTGGTTCGATTAAGGATAGAAAAGCATCTACGCACACAAATTTTTCAAAAAGGATCTTGTTTTGATTCCGGATGTCAAATCTGTTATGATGTTCTCAAGAGGGTGAGAACTCTGATATCTGTGTGTTTTTAGCACCAATTGTTCACTCCTAGATGATCTCATGGTGTCTTGTTGTTGTGAAACATGATCAGGGCCAAGGTCCATAGTAATTTGCTGTTGAATTCCCCCTGTCATGTTGCTTGGGGTAGTTGGACCTGTTCCATATTCCATATTTGCTTCAATTTGTTCACTGCTTCTAACCAGTCCAAGCTCCTCATCTTCTGGTTCCTGTCTCTCAGAAAGAGTGTTAGTTTCATCAAAAACAACATGCACACTCTCCTTTACACACATAGTTCTTTTATTATATACTCTATAAGCTTTGCTATGTGATGAATATCCCAAGAATACTCCCTCATCACTTCTGGGATCAAATTTACCTGGGAATCTTTGCCATCGTTGTGCACAAAGCACTTGCATCCGAAATCCCTAAGGTGGGATATGTTGGGCTTTCTCCCTTTAAGTAATTCATAAGGAGTTTTCTCTACCAGTGGCCTGGTCATGCATCTATTTATTATGTAGCATGCAGTGTTTATTGCTTCTGCCCAGAAGCTGTGGGGTACTTTGCTAGAAAGAAGCATGGTTCTAGCCATGTCTTCAAGAGTTCTGTTCTTTATTTCAGCAACCCCATTTTGTTGTGGGGTTCTAGGGGCAGAAAAGTTGTGATTAATACCATGTTAATCACAAAACTCAGCAAACTTTGCATTCTCAAATTCAGTACCATGATCAGATCTTATTGATGCTAGTTGATTTCCTAACTGTTTTTGAGTTTTTCTAACAAATGAAGTGAACATATCAAATGCTTCATCTTTAGATGTCAGAAATAAGGTCCAAGTGAACCTTGAGTAATCATCAACTAGCACCATTACATATTTCTTACCACCTCTGCTCAGAGTTCTCATAGGACCACATAAGTCCATATGAGCCAGTTCCAACGTCCTGGTGGTACTGACCATTTTCTTGCTTTTGAATGAGGATCTTACCTGCTTCCTCCTTGCACATGCCTCACAAACTTTGTCTTTCTTGAACTTAATGTTAGGACGCCCTACCACTAAGTCCTTAGAGACTAATTTGTTTATCTGATTCAGACTCGCGTGACCAAGTCTTTTGTGCCAAAGGAGGGGATCACTGTCCAACACA
>ML298372.1:3081-28029 GCA_005239495.1 Nicotiana undulata | reverse complement strand
AGGTAAGTGTTTGGCTTAACCTCAGCTTGAGGGATTAGGTATAGAGTCTTATTTGCTATGTGTAACTCATGTCCAACGTATAGGCGTGGTGTCGAGTGCCTATGCGTTGCCGTCAAGCATGCCCATGAGTCATTTGTGATGAAACTTACTGTGTTCTTAATATTCTCCACTCTATGAGTAATTCATGAATTAAAAGTGATACCTTGAGGTTGTTTCATGACGTGGAGAGTCATTGAGTTATTTGTTTTAGTTGAGGCTTACACTGTTGAAATTGTATTTCTGATGCGAGGTTGGTTATAGCTGAGACCCATGTCGGGCATATTGTTGAGTTTGTAATTGAAGATTTCCCCTTGTCGGGGCAATAGAACTGTATTGAGTATTTACATGCACTTGAGACTGCCTAGTGTTGACTTTTACATTATATTGTTGCTTTGTTTATTATTTGTCGCACGAGGGGACATTCCGTGCCGAGTGTTATTATATATGCACGAGGGGACATTCTATGACGAGTGATTGTGAGGTTACGCACGAGGGGACACTCTGTGCCGAGTGATTGTGAGGTTATGCACGAGGGGACATGCCGTGCCTTTTGTTGTTCATTATCTGTTTTGAGAAGTTAAATTCCTGCCCTTATCTTTACATTTCAGTTATTACCCTGTTCTACCGTACTAGCATTTTGTTACCCCTTTTTCCCCAGCATGTTCTCCCCGTATCTGCCTTACTTGCTTATTTACGTCGATATTCTCCTGTTATTATATAGAATTTCACAGGTACATATATTGTTGTCGGTCCTAGCCTCGTCACTACTTCGCCGAGGTTAGGCTCGGCACTTACTCAGTACATGGGGTCGGTTGTACTGATGCTACACCTGCACTTCTTTATGTTGTGCAGACTACGCAGCCGGACCCGGTGATCACTGACGGTCGGAGCATCTCATCAGTTCATACAGGAGACATCGAGGTAGACCCGCAGACATTCGTGGGCCTTTGCGTCACCTTCTACTCTTCACTTTCAGCTCTATCTTACTTTATATTTCAAAGACAGTCCTATGTACTTATTTTCAGACCTTTGTTTTTAGTAATCTCTTAGACAGTTCGTGAGTATGTGACACCGGTTCTGGGATTTGTATATGGGTTTTACTTCGAAATTGCTATGTTATTTTTGGCTATTTGTTAACCATCATATTGTTGACCATCGATGCTTTAGTTATCTTATCTGTGTTGGTTGTTGATGAATTTTATCTAGTTCAAATGTTGGCTTTTCTAGCGGGTTCAACGTTAGACGCAGTCATGGCCCGAAGGTGGGATTTCGGGTAGTGACACAAGAGAGATACATCAGGAGAATAAAGTGTTCCACATTCTTTTCCCATTATTCAAAAGATATCCATCCATTTACGATTTCAAAAATATTACATGTTTATTGATATGATATAAAACAAGTTTGCCAAATACCATTTTTTCTAGTACAATTCCATCAGACACCACCCACAACCTGTCTACAAAACCTTTAAGTACAACATAAGTGAAGAATGGATGTGCCGAGGCCTTGGGCCAATGCCCTGGCTATACCTCAAAGCAAAAGTTACAACGTCAAATGACATAAAGCCCTGAACTAAGGCTGGCAAGTGGGCCGGTTAGGACCGAGACCGGCCCAGGACCGCGAGACCATATGGGTTGTGGGCCTAAATGATCCTAACAGTTTAAGACCAGAACCATGGTAGGTGGGCTGGGTAGTGGGCCGGTTTAAGCGGTCCTAAAAGGGCCCAACGACTATTATTTTAAAAAGAAAATATTCCCATTAGGGCATTTAAAGAGTAGTGGTTTCTCTGCCAAAATAGTCATTGGTTATTTACAAAATAGCCATTTAACCCCCCAACTTTGTTTAACCCCAAACTTTTTATAATTAATCTTTTTCCCTATTTTCAACTATAAATACCCTCTCATTCTTTCATTTTTCTCACAAAATCATCATTCTCTCTCTAATTTTCTTTAATTGCATACTTTATTGTTGCAATTTGTGAAAAAATGTGAACTTGGTGAATTGAAGTCTTCAAGTCTTCAACGATAATTAATTTTTAACAAGTTGTTCGTCAATTCGGTAAACTCGTTCCAACTCTTAAGTTTTAATATTATAGTTTTACTTACTTTGTATAGCTTAATTTGTATTGTTTGATTAATTAAGATGGCTTATTCCTTAAAAAAAAATATTTAGTAAAAATAAGGAAAAATCCAAGAGTGGTGAATCTAGTGGCCAATTTGTTCCTCCTCCAGTTCCCCCGACTCCCTGATCCAAACATGTTACCCGTCCTACACCTGCTATTCTTTATAGCAATAATAGTTTATTACAATTTATCGAGAGTCAATTTCGCCATAATATTGCACCCGGTGAACAATTATACCATGAATATATGAATGCTCTTTATGGTAATCCAACTATTGATGAAAATGATGATGAAGAAATAGATTTTGATGAAACGCAACCGGATGACCATACACCCATTAGTCCTGTTCATGAAGAAAAACCAACTAATAATAATCCGAATGATGCCCCGTCTGACCCTCCTGTTAATACCCCTACTTTTTCTAGACAACCTTCTAAACGGAGCGAAACATCTATTGTTTGGCCATTTTTTTATTCAACTAAGAGAAAAAAAATAGGGCTAAGTGTAAAATTAGTGGGAANGGGGGGGGGGGGGGGGGGACTTTGTCTTGACATATATTGATACACCCTCAAGATAAAGTCAAATATCTTCGTATGAAAGCTTTGGCCGATGGGACAAGTGTACCTAGTCAGGTTGACCCTAGTATCGGGTCAAATAAATTTCAACCGGGAATTAACACTGTTACTGGTGATATTTTATATTATAATCCAGAAAAAGATCGAGAAGAATTGGCAAAGATGGTTACTATTATGTGCTTACTCTATAGTGTTTCTTCTAACCCTCACTTTGTGCATTATATTAGAAAAGTTTTTAATCCTACTTATAAAGGTTTTTCTCGCAGTACCGTAAAGAGCGATATTTATAAATATAAACAATATTTGCGCTATGTATTTACTCATATAAATTATCGTGTTGCTATTACAACTGATATTAGTAGAAGTGGTAATGACTGTGATTACCTTATTGTTACCAGTCATTGGATTTATGAGGATTGGATAATGCAAAAACGCATTATTGCTTATAGAATAATTAATCCACATCACACATGGCAGTTTATTTCTAGCACGGTTACGGATATTTGTAGATATTTTTGCATTAGTGATAAAATAATGTCAATTTCAATGGATAATACTACTAGTAACACAAATGATGTAGCCTTGCTTACCATTACACTAAGTCCTCTGTTTAGTAACATTCTTCATGTTAGATGTATTTGTCATATTTACCATTTAATTGTGGGTGATGATGGTATGAGAATTTTAAATGTTAAAATTGAAAAGGTTAAAATGACTCTTAACTGGCTTTTTTATTCAAACCGTAGAAGTAAACTTAGAGAATATTTTAAAAGATGCGATGAATTTGGCCTAAGAGAAAGAAAGGTTCCTAAACCTTGTCCAACTAGATGAAATTATATGTATGAAAGTTTAGTTGTTGCATGTGAATATAGAAACCCCATAAACTCAACATTTAATGCTCATGTAAGTGATGATGATGAGCACCTTACAAATGCAGATTGAGCTAATATTAAAATTCTTGTAGATTTTTTAGAAAAATTTCATATTGCTACAAATGAATTTTATGGGTAATATTATCCTACTATTTCTAACTGTTTAGTTTATATTGCAGAACTTGCAAATTTTTTTGATCATTTTTCAGTGGGAGGGGTAATTTATCAACTTGCTATTGATTATATGAGAAAACTGTTTAAAAAATATTTTTTCCCTATTCCCCTTATTTATGGTATTGCTGCCTTGTTAAATCCTACTATGAAATTAGGAGGTCCTCAATTTTGGTATGAAACTGTCTATAATGGTTTAGCACTTGAAGATGAGGAGTTGTCTACACTTCCGGACACAATAACCTCAATTAAAATAAATTTTCAAACATTTTATAATGCTTATCAAGTTGCATTAGATCATGCTATACCAAATGTTCCAACTTCTTCTTCTTCTTCTAGTTCTCAATAATCTAAAGGAATTGCGGGAGTAAGAGCAATTAGTTCTAGGGCGGGGTTCAGGGGTTCTCAATGTTCTAGTACTAGTGATTTTTCACAACTAAATGAGCTTGAGGTTTATTTGTCATAGTGAATTGGGAAAGTTAATCCCGACGGCTCCTTTAATATTTTGGAATGGTGGAAGGACAAAGAAAAATACTTTCCAATTCTTTCAAGGATGGCCCGAGACATTTTAATTATTCAAGCTTCATCAATGGCATCGGAGAGCGCTTTCAGTCAAGCAAGACTTCAACTCGGTGATTATAGAGCGTCTATGAGGGAGAGCTTGGAAAAATCAGTACTTTTCAGAGATTGGATCCATTCGGAAAGAAGAAATTTTGGACTTGCTGAATCACAACTAGAGGTAGACGAACCTTACAAAGAATACTAGCTAAACTTGCGAAGGATGCTGCTTCGCCCGGAAGCGGTGATGACCAATCTTCTTTTCCGCCACCACCAAAGGAAATTTCTCCGGACCTTGAAGGATTTATGGAATTTGTAAGAGATACCATGTAAATTAGTATGTAACTTGTATTTTGGCACATCTTGGTTAGTTTCTTTTTCTTTTCAATGGTGGTATTAGCACCTTGTTGTGCTCATTCCATATGGGGGAGGAAGACTAAGAAAGATATTTTTATTATTTTTAATGCTATAATAAAAATATAACGCATTGCTTTGAATACATCTTTACAATATTTTTGTCTTTAAATTTGAATTAAAAAAATTAGGTCACAATTCTATAATATAATTTACAAGGAATTGCCTTAGATATTTTTATTACCATCTTTCTTATCTAACCACTATAAGATTTTACAAAAATAGAAAATATCCGCTGGGCCCACATCGGCCCGGGACCGGCCCACTTAGCCTAGGACCATTAGTTCGCGATACCGGTCCCAGGCCGATTCCTACAAAAAAGCCCGCGAAGTCCGGGACCACATAGGACCGGCCCACGAAGCCCAGGACCACTTAGGACCGGACCACGAAGCACGTTTAGGACCGGGCCCGACCCACTTGCCAGTGTTACCCTGAACAGACTAGGGCTCACCAAAACCTATTGAATAGAGAGTAACTGCTAACAAGGATCACGACCGCGCGTTGATGAACCACCTACATCGATTGAAGATGTAGAGTCACCGGCAAAAGGGATGTTAGTACATACTTAATAGTACTAGTATGCAAAGTTAAATGTCCTCTTTCAAAATATAACGCCAATATAAGAATGGGAAAAACAATGGAAACAACAAGTAACAATCAACAATATCCAAATGCCTAGTTTAAAACAAAACAATTTTCAATATATATATATATATATTTGGTTCGGAGATCATTAGTACTGATATACCACCGTGTTTTAGCACGGAGTCCGATCACGGGCCGATCAATGCCAAACCTACATCAGTATAGAGTAGCGAAGAATGGTCGATGCAGTTTTACCCAACTAGGTCGGGATCGATTTCCACAAGAAGTTAATTTGGTTTGTAGTCGGGTTTCTAACTAATCTAGATGTGCATGTTGTTCCTAATTGCACTTCCAAACATTGTTGTGATTGATTCTATTCTAATTTGATACTATTGAATGCTAAGAGTAAGCTAAGTACAATAATTTTGGTGAAAGTTTTCAAGTGTTAAAAGACACTAGGGAAGTGACTTCCGCTTAGGTGAGTATCTAATGGGTATCAAGAATCTAGGACAAGCTTGTTATGATTGGGCTCGTGATATAACCATCACACATGAGTGCTCACTCTATACCTCTCGATAGTTTGAGTGTCTTTTCCCGATTTTCTCAAGTCCAAATGGGTGTTCATGCATAACAAATGACATTGGCTCAAGTCGGTATTACTATCTCTAGGTTTAACTCTTTAATTGGGCTATCAATCTCTTGAATTCACCCCAATTCCTTGTTAGCCTAATTTTTCTAGACTTAGTCCCTCTTTCTCAAGAAGAGCCTAAGCCATAAAGGCACTCATCAGTGTTTGCAACCTCCAATTCTACAATTCAAGCATGAATTCAGCTAAATATCACTAACCCATAAATAATTAAGCCCAAAAATACAAGACCCACTAAATACCCACACTAGGGTTGGGTCACAACCCTAGCTGTGGGGTCTAGCTACTCATAATATAAGCAGAAATCAAAGATAAAGATGAAATATAAGCCATAATATTAAATTGAAAGATGAAATTTTAAAGTTTCAAGAGAAATCTACTACAAAATTGCCCAAAAAGGGTAAAACCCGTCGTTCACGTGCTCTGCTAAACAAAACTTAACCTAAAATTGTCCAAAAGGTCTATTTGTACTAAGGTAAAATTTACGGACAAATATTCCACTATGAAGGTTTCGTGGATGCGTAATTTTGACCGCGCCCGCGCTTGGGCTTTCGCGGCCGCGTAATAGTGAGCGTTGTCCACGTTTCTTCATATCTGGGCTTGGGTAGAGCTAGGTTTCGCGGGCCGCGTATTTTTAACCGTGTCCGCGTGAGATTCATTCGCGGCCGCGTAATTTGGACGTGGGCCGCGTTCTTCATTTAATCCCAAATTGCAAGTTCTATTAACCTTGGCACACACTCTCAGCGGAATTCCAACCGCGACCGCCCTTTTCCATCGTGGTCAACGTTGAGTTTTAGGCTAAAAAAAACCTCTCTGATTCTTTGCTTCATGGTCCGCGTAATTGTGGCCGCCTCAATATTGGTCTTTACGCGGCCGCGCTTTTAAGTTGTTGTCCGCGCTCTTGTTCCCAGCCTTGGATTTGTTAAAGTATGACTCCTTCATGAGTTGATTATGGCGTCTTTAGCTCATTTTGAACAAACCCTGCAACCAAGCACATTAAGTTAGTTTTCGGGAATACCTTCACGTATTTATTGCTCAAAACCTATGTAAAAGAGAGCAAATAATATGCTAAAATCCCTACTTATCAACTCCCCCAAACATAAGCTTTTGCTTGTCATCAAGCAAACAAGGTAATTCCCACCTCCACAAGAAAAATAAAGGAAAGTTTCAACTTTCCTAAGGTGACTTCATCATGCATCAATTAGGACTAACAATTACCCTCAACACACATGCATTATCAATAACATTATGCTATGACCTTTAATGTGATACAACATCATCAAGAGTTGACTAAATTCATCAAGGAAGATCTCTCTCTCACGTAGGTCATTGTGGATCGCAAACTCCTCCTCCTCTACTCTCCATGAGCTAATCTCACCTTATTTAATGTGACAATCAAAACAAGGATAGTAAAGAAGTGCACTCATCACTCTCAAAAGAATTGCACAAGTCCGGCTCTAAGTACCATAAGCTTGCCCCTTATGTAAATCACCACTAATGTAAGCTCACTCAACTTGAAATCATATAGGGATTTAGTGGGATGTAATGAAGGCTTTGGGATCAAGGTAAGACATAACGAACTATGTTGGGTTCATCTTTCCTTAAGCACTCCATTTTCTCATTTTGGCTCATACCTTCTTGACTCTTTGAGTCATATTATTCTTCCTTAGGAGAACTAGAGATACACATTGTCACTCTTTATTACTCATGACAATCATTTTTCTCCTTTTCTCATCATTCCATGCCTTTCAACATTGTTTTCTTTGAAACCCTTCAACCTTTACATTCTTTTTGACATGTTTCTTTTTGGCTTTTCATCATTTTCTTTGCCTTTCCTTTTCATCAATACTATTTGTTCTTTGTACCTTTCATCACTTTGAAATTCCTCGTCTCTCCACCAAACTTATTTTTTTGCCAATTGTTCATCATGAATGCTGAGGAAAGATTGGGTAACAAGAGAGGGTCATTATAAAATAGATGAAGGCTTGTAATGTGGCTATTAAATGAAAAAGTCTTAGGCTCAAAGGGGTTGACTAGGGATATCATATTGGTAGGCTACTAAAGATTTCAAATTTTCAAATGGGACCAAGGAGAGCCTACAATCACTTCTCAAGTTGAGCTACACTTAGGATTTCGCCAAGACAAGCATTCAGGGCAAGTTCTAGACTTATTGGCATGGGACTTGGACTTGCAATTCAATACATCACCGCTCAAGATACTGGATTGTTAAAGAGAACAGAGTCGAGGGCCCACAACGACCCTAGCTAAGATTGAAGATCACAAATGGCTCACAGAAACCACTTGATGATAGTTTTAGTCAACTCAAGAGTCTAAAGGTCACAACTAGAGATATTCTTTGTCAATCAACTTGTCCCTAACCATGAGGTCGAAGGTAAATGTGTTAGTACCAAGTGAAGCCTACTTGAGCCACTTTTATTCATTACTACTATATATCAAAGCAAAAAGAAAAATAGACTCAATTCCTTAAGAAGGTTGTCACACCATCCATCGTTGGGAAGAGCCCCCTGGTTCACAAACATCCACCTTTGGAAAGAACTGTGGCATTAAGAAAACCAAAGTCTTATTGATCACGCAATACTGTAAAAAGAAGCTACAAACTCAGAAAGAAGCTACTAAAGTAAATAAGAAGCTAAGTTATTAAGTAAAATTACAAAAGAAGTTATAAAGTAAACAACGGAAAGTAAAAGGAATATGTACAATAAGGGAGTGAAACAAATATATACAAAATGGGGATGAATATATACATGGAATTGTAAAGTTATATACATACCAAAAGTGAAAAATAACGAAAGTGAAAATAACGATAAGTAAAAATAAAGAAAAATAGTATCATAGTTATTACATGTCAGTCATCAAATCAAAATAAGACCATCCCCCAAATAACAATTAGCATTGTCCTTAATGCAAAAAGCAAAAATAAGATCAGGGAATGGATAGAGAGTAAAGAAAAATCCCTATGTGGTCTCTGTATGCATGAGGTCAGGCTCACTAGTGGGGACCTCGGACTGCATCAGATCATCATCTCCCTCTGAGTCCTCCAACTGTATCTTCAGATCCTCTGATAGGGGCACCAAAAATCCTCTCTTTGGCTCTCTGTCAGCCTCCTGCTCTGATGCCTGTGCTGTCTGGGCTAGTAGGGAAGTCTCCTCCATCAGTAAATCAAGTAGGAGGTCTCCTGCCAAAGTGAGCTTCTTTACCTCCTTCTTTAGCAGCACCATTAACTCTTTTGAAGCTTGAGTCTTATTCATCTTCTTGACCTTTTTGCCCAGCTCCTTGATCACCTTTCCATGAGTATCCAATGTCTCCAGGAGTTTTCTTTTGATTGTCCAGGATCTACTTCAATGAATCCTCCACTAATGGAGGTAGCTAAATTTGTGATGAGGTTGCCTGTGCTGCAACTGCAATGGATAGGACAGACAAATTTGATATAGCTGCCTGCATCCAGTTATTGATGCTGGATAAAGTCTGATTAACCCGCAGTGCAGTCTGAGGGTAAGCTGAGGATGTGGGCACAGATAATGGGGCAGAGACAGATGGCCCTGAGGAAGGAGGTGGCATAGCAGCGGAAGAACCTTCAGCTGTGGAAGGCTCGGACCCAGTGGCCACTACCCTTGGCTCTTCAGACTGGACAGTGGACGTAGTGTCTTTGCCTTTGGACTTGGGGTTGTCTGCTCCTTGAAGGTTGTACCAAGAGAAAGGCCTTTTCGGCTTTACCTTTTTGTCAAAGTCCCTCCCTTCTACCTCTTGGTCCTCTAAATACACAGTGAGGAAGTTGGGGTAAGGGTATGACCTTTCTTCCTTCTCGATAGCTTTGGTGATGTTCTTGGACATGAGGTTTCCCACATTTATCGAGTACCCCACCATGATAGAAGCTACGAGTATTGCCCGGGAGATTGGGACATCACTGTCATGCTAGGACGGATCTAGCCGGCTGCAAACAAAGGTGCACCACCCTTTGGCTTTAAATCTAAGAGTGTTTCTAGCAATTGGAACTCCACGTGTAAGCCAAGCCACTGTTGTCCCAGGGATGGCTATCACTTCTTCAAGCCATAAACGGGTCTCCTCATCTAGTGCCACCATCTCGAAGTATAGAGATGCGCCACATCATCAAACCCGACATATGTGTTCGGTGTCGTGCCATCAAACTGGATCTTCCAGTTCTGTGCCTTAGTCACATAGGTGCCCTTTTTGATTTGGGTAACATTGGCGTAAAATTCATTAACTAGGTACTCATTTGCCTCCGGCAGCTTGCTAGTGAAGACTTTTCACCCCACTCTTTCATCAAATTGTTTCTTCACATTAGGATTGTGGGGGAGAAGATCTATTTTTATGAATTGCCGCTCGAGGGTGAGCGACCTTTGTGTCCACCATTCCCGGAATTTATGGTAGACTTTTTCACTGACGAACCTATCTTGCCACACTGCCGGCTTTCTTGATCTAATCAGCCCCTCCTCCCCCCCACTTGGGTATCACCTCGTCTCCCGTCATCCGTGACATCTTCTTCATCTAGATTGATATGAGCAGTTATTGTTGAAGCCGGAGTTGCAGCAGGCAGAGAAGATGGTGCTGGAGTCTCATTACCTCCATCTGAGCCATCAGACGACTCAAACAAGGAGGTATATTCATTGACGAGGCGGTAGGGTTTTGATTGGGCCTCTTGTTGAGGTTGTGCAGCTTCCCCTTATAAATCTCCCGGGATGGGAGATATTCATTTGTATCAGATGAGCCAGGAGTGGGTCTTCTGAGGGTTTTCTTCTTGCCAATGACCTTCTGAGCTGCTAAGGGTTTAGTCTGTTTCCCTTTGCCTCGGCCTCGGGAGGATTCTCCCCTCCCTGTTGATTTTTCTGGACCACCACGAGATAGCATCATTATCTGCATACATAATTAGTGAAAGATCATTAGTATTGTGGTTTAATTAATCCTAAAAGGAAAGCAGATGAAATGAGCATAGTTCTTCTCACAGCAGGGGTCTGCGGACCGCAAAAAATAGGCGTGGCCGTAGAAGGGCCATCGCGGACCGCGTAAAAATGAACGCGACCGCGAATGAGTTGGACTCAAACTACCAACTCTCTGATGATGGAGTTTCGTGGACCGCAAAATTTGGGATGCGGCCGTGAAAGATCATATGCGAACCGCGTAAAAAAGAACGCGGCCGCGGAAGCAATTGCTAAACTCTCTGAAACTTATAAGCGCGGACTGCGAATTTTTGGACGCGACCGCATAAGTTCAAATGCGGATCGAGGAAAAATCATCGCGGCCGCGAACTTAGAATCAAACTCAGCTCTCACAAAATCATGAACGTGGACCGCGTAAAATGGACCGCGGTCCACGAAGTTCAAAGAAAACGGGCACTTGACATTTAAAACCTAGGGTTTTTTACTAAGTGAAAAAAGTAGTGCAATTAACAAGCATAGTTAATAACCCTATCCCCCATTAGTCATGTAAAACAATTACCCACATGAAATTAAGCATCAATTAAGCATGATTTTGAGGTATTGTCAAGTAATAAGCCCTAACTAAATAGAAAAAGTAAAACTAGAACAGAAGAAGATCAAAAAGAAGAAATTAATGCAAGGATTTGAGCATACCAGTTGTGAATTTTAGTGGATATTGGTCTCTCGATTATTGTGAGATGATTTTGAGAGCCAAAAGAGGTGAGTGAAAAGTGCTACAATGTGGTGAATAGTTAGGGTTGGAAAAGTGTAAAGGTCTGAAAGACCTTCTATTTATACCAAACCGATGGGGAGCCACCACCTTACTTGAGCGCTGTCCGTGGAATTCCACCGCGGTCCGCACTTTTTACCTTTCAAAGAGCTACTTCAAGTTCCAGGGCGTGGTTTGTGTAAAACTGGGCGCGGCATGAAATTCTTAATGCGGACGCAAATACAACTTTAGAGAGTTGATATTTTGGGTATTTCAAGTCCGCGTCCGCTGACAATTTGTGCCCCCGCGAAATGCTTACGCGGACTGCAAAATTTTGAGCACGGTCCGCGAAATTCCAACGTCCTGCACTACACAAACAATTCCTACACAAACTTCACAACCAGGTAGCCCAAAACAAAGCCTAAAATAAGAAAAAAATCAAAAATGAAGAAAAAACATGGGTTGCCTCCCAAGAAGCGCCTGATTTAACGTTGCGGAACGACGCATGTTACCATAATCATGTGAAATTGATCAAGGCCACCACATGGCTGTCATCAAACTTTACAAGGTAGTGATTTACTCGGTGCCCATTAACTTTGAATATTTCACCATTTTTGTATTTCAAATCAAGAGCACCAGAGGGAGTTACATGTACCACTTCAAAAGGGCCACTCCATTTTGACTTGAGTTTTCCCGGAAACAGTCGTAACCGAGAGTTGAATAGAAGAACCAACTCACCCTCCTTGAACTCTTTTTTTCGAGCATGTTTGTCATGTAAGTACTTCATCTTGTCCTTGTACAAGGACGAGCTGGAATAGCATGAAACCCGAATTCATCAAGTTCATTGAGTTTCTCTACCCGGAGATTAGCTTCCACATCCCATTCAAGGTTTAACTTCTTCAGCACCCACATAGCCTTATGCTCTAATTCAACCGGCAGATGGCATGCTTTACCAAATACCAACCGGTACGGAGACATACCGATTGGAGTCGTGTACGCAGTTCTATAAGCCCACAAAGCATCGCCAAGTTTCCTTGACCAATCCGTCCGATTTGCATTGACAGTTTTTGACAATATGCTTTTTATATCCCTGTTGGAGACCTCAACTTGTCCCCTAGATTGGGGATGATAAGGGGTTGACACCTTATGATTGACACGATACTTTGAAAGTAAAGTGTCGAAGGCATTGTTGCAGAAATGAGAACCCCCGTCACTGATGATCGCCCTAGAAGTGCCAATCCTTGTGAAGATATTTTTCTTTAAGAACGCCACCACACTCCATGCCTCGTTGTTGTGAAAATCCACAACTTCAACCCACTTGGAAACATAATCATCAACAACCAAAATGTATGTGTTACCACAAGAAATCACAAAAGTCCCCATGAAGTCGATGCCCCACACGTCAAAAATGTCAATTTCAAGAATAGTGGTGAGAGTCATTTCATCCTTCTTGGTAATTCCCCCAGCTCTTTGGCATTCATCACACCTTTTAACAAGCTCACTTGTATTGTTATACAGGGTAGCCAATAAAATCCATAGCTAAGAACCTTTGAAGTAGTTCTCGCCCCACCATGATGACCAGCGTAGGGTGAAGAATGGCAAGCATCAAGAATACTCATTTGCTCCTCTTCCGAGATACATCTACGGATCACACCATCTTTGCAAATCTTGAACAAATATGGCTCATCCTAATAATAATCCAAGCTGTTCTGTTTGAGTATCTTACTTTGGTTAGAGAGATCTCACTCGGGACAATGCCGGATACAAGAAAATTAGCAACATCAGCGAACCAAGGCATACCATTCAAAGACACTGAGAGGAGTTTCTCATCCGAGAATAAATCATTAGTTTCGAGGCCATCTTGGGACCTCCCCTCCTCTTCTAAGCAGGACAAGTTGTTCGCCACTCGATTCTCACTTCCTTTTCTATCAATGATCTCAAGGTGAAACTCTTGAAGCAGAAGAACCCATCTCATCAACCTATCCTTCGAGTCCTTTTTGGTCATCAAGTAACGGAGTGCCGCGTGATCGGTGTGCACAATCACTTTGGCACCCATGAGATATGTCCTGAACTTTTCCATGGCAAAGACAATGGCTATTAACTCTTTCTTAGTCACTGTATAATTGACTTAGGCGTCATTCATCATTTTTCTCGCATAATAGACCGGATGTAATATCTTGTTTATCCTTTGCCCCAAAACCGCTCCTACCGCAACATCACTAGAATCGCATATGAGCTCAAATGCTGAGCTCCAATTGGGTTCAGTAATGATGGGAGTGGATTTCAATTTTTACTTGAGAAGCTCAAAAGCTTCCATGCAATCTTTATTAAACACAAACTTTGCATACTTTTCTAGCAGCTTGCACAAGGGGTTCACCATTTTTGAGAAATCCTTGATGAGCCTTCGGTAGAAACCCGCGTGCCCCAGAAAGCTCCTAACTCCCTTGACGGAACTAGGATGAGGGAGCTTTGAAATCACTTCAATATTCGCCTTATCCACTTTAATTACGTTCTTTGAGATCTTATGGCTGAGGCAATGCCTTCCTCGACCATAAAGTGGCATTTTCCCCAATTAAGCACTAGGTTGGTCTATTCACATTAGGCCAACACTTTGTCAAGTATCCAAGCATTCTTCAAATGAGTCCCCCACAACACTAAAATAATCCATGAACACTTCGAGTAAATCCTCCACCATATCCGTAAATATTGCCATCATACACCGCTGAAAGGTAGCCGGTGCAATACACAAACCAAACGGCATCCGTGAGAATGCAAATGTTCCATACGGACATGTGAAGGTAGTGTTCTGTTGGTCTTCCGGTGCAATGAGAATCTGGTTGTACTCTGAGTATCCATCCAAAAAGCAATAGTAGGCACACCTGGAAAGTCTGTCCAACATTTCATCAAGAAAGGGCAATGGAAAATGGTCTTTGTGGGTCACTTTGTTCAGCTTTCGGTAATCTATGCATACCTTCCATCCGGTGACAGTTCTGGTGGGGATCAACTCATTTGTCTCATTTGTGGCCATCATCATACCCCCCTTCTTTGGAACACATTGCACTGGTGAAGTTCGTGCACTATCCGAAATAGGATACACAACCCCTACATCAAGCCATTTGATAATTTCCTTCTTGACAACCTCTTGTATAGCCTTGTTCAACCTTCTTTGATGTTCCACATGGGGTTTGGAATCATCCTCTAGTATAATTTTGTGCATGCAAAAGGCGGTGCTTATACCCTGAATGTCAACCAAAGTCCATCCAATTGCCTTTTTCCTTCTTTGAAGCACCGCAAGGGTGGAGTTTACCTGCACTTTAGTTAAGCAAGCAGAAACAATAACAAGTAATGTAGAAGAAGGGCCTAAGAATTCATACCTGAGGTACGAAGGCAAATGCTTAAACTCCAATGGTGGTGGCTCCTCGATTGAGGGCTTTGTTGGTGGAGTCTTCCAGTTTTCCAAGTCCAAGGAAAGTTTGTGGGGCCCATATGAGTTGGATCCCATCCATTGAAAGGAATTTGCACATTCAACCAAGACTTCCCTTTCATCATCCTCGTGGTTTAACAACACAGCTTCCATAGGGTCTTCCACATTGATCATGGCACTCGTGTCATCAACTATCACCTCCGTTACAAGATCCACAAAAGAGAAAACTTCATTGCTATTTGGTTGCCTCATTGATTTGCACACATGGAATATAATGTTTTCATCGCGCACCCGGAAGGTGAGCACCCCGCTTCCACATTATCCAATGCCTCCCATGTTTCTAGGAAAGGTCTCCCCAATATTATAGGCACCTCATAGTCGACTTCGCAATTGAGAATCAAAATAAACTTGTCGACCAAGACAAGAACATCATCAATAATACCAAGAGGCCTCTTCATTGTCCCTTCAGCCATTTGCAATCTCATTGAAGTAGCTCTCGGTTGCCCAATACCCAATGTCTTAAATACAGAATATGGAATCCATTTAATACTTGCTCCCAAACCACACAAGGCTTTTGCAAAATCGGCACTACCAATGGTGCATGGAATTATAAAGGCACTGGGATCTTCAAGCTTTGGAGCAGTCGAGTGCATAATGGAACTCACATGATGAGTCATTTTGATGGTCTCACAATTCATAGTTATCCTTTTAGTTACCAAGTCCCTCATGAACTTGGCATATCCCGACATTTGCTCGAGAGCTTCCACCAAGGGCACATTTATTGACAAGCTTTTCATCATCTCAATATACTTCTTGAATTGGTTTTCATTATTTTGCTTTGCAAGTCTTTGAGGATAAGGTGGAGGAGGCCTTGGCAAAGGAGCCTTGGATTTGGGCACTACCATTTCCGGTATGTCTATCACGTGTTCCCTAGACGGGTTCACATCACTTTGAGTTTCCTCCTCGTTGTCATGAATATCAATCCTCACTTCATCATGTCCATTCTCATCACTCATTTGCTCATCAATGATTGGATCATCATCATTCTGCAACACAACATCATCACTCACAATATTCTTTGGTTTGGAAGAACTTGCATCTCCACCTCTACCGCTTCTTGTGGTCACCGCCATAGCATGGACGGTATTGTTCCCACACTCGGGTTTACTACCGTGTCACTTGGTAGTGCCCCCTCAGGGAGAGTGTTAAATGCTTGAGAAATTTGACCCATTTGTACTTCCAGGTTGCGAATCTAAGTAGTGTGGGCGGCTATTTGAGCATCAGAATCGACATTCCTTTCCATCATTGTTTTAACATACTCCTTTACGCCCCATCTCATTGTTTGAAGAACTTTGCCCTTGAGATCGATAGGGAGGCGGATTTTTCGGTTGTTGATACATCGGGGGCATGTGAAAGCCCGACCCCCGATTTCCATTGCCTCCCCAATTGTTGTAATTGTTTCCATTCCAATTGCTATTGTTGTTTCCTTGATTCCCTCAGTTTTGGTTGTTGTTCCCCCAATTGTTCGAGTTGTTATTATTTCCACTATTCCAATTCCCTTGGCCTTGGTTGCCACAGTTTTGATTGTCCCCTTGCGATCTCCATTGTTGATTTGGGGCGTTTCTTTGTTGTCCTTGGTAACTGTTGGCATATAATACTTCCTCGCTTTGTTCATAAAAAAAATCTTCTTGGTTGTAACCACTACCACTTTGCTCGTATTGATCTTTGTTGGCCCATGTCACTGAATGGGTTTTGAATATTGACAAGTTGAACCAGGTCCATCAGAGCACACACATCTGAACGGAACAGTTGGCACAAGAATTATTCATGCATAGGAGATATCAGTGATTGCTGAGTATCAAAGAGTTAAAAGGATGTCTCCTAATACGAAAAGGTTGCAAACTGATAAAGAAGATTGAAGTTGATTTCAGCAAGGACAGAAATAGAGAAGGAAGTTGAGTCATAGTCGAACTCGTATACCCAGGTAGAGCTGGATCAGTATTGAACCATGTACTCAACAACTGACTCTATAAATACTCAATGTATTAATGCTGAAAAAGGTGACGCACAAAGACAAAAGTGAATCAAGTTCTGAAAAGCAAAGTTCCTAGGATATTTTACAAACAGAAGTATTGTGCGAAGGCTGCAGTTCAACTAGAAGAAACAGATTCATCGTCTGAGTGTTGAGTCTAGTTGATGTGTAGTAGGAGTTTTAACATTGTATCTTTTCAACTTTCATAGAAGAAATTGTAATAGGTAAACATTGTTCAAGTTAGAGTTAGCTTGAAATCTGTAGAAATTAGCTAGAGGCTAGTTGATACAAAGAGGATTAGAGTTAGTCCTAGGATTACAAAAGAGTTTATTTTGTAAGTCCGTTTGGCTCAGAGTTTTTGGTGAAGTGTTTGAGCAAATCCTACTGAGGAGTATGTCGTGGTTTTTTCACCTTTTGAGCCAGGTGTTTTCCACGTAAAAATCTTTGTGTCTTTACTTTACTTCTTTACTATTCCGCAACAGTAGAAAGTAGTAGACCAAGAAGAACCAGGTTCTTCTTACTAGAGATCACTCGAAAATTGGGTATTGCACAATTAACTTATATTATTGTGTAGTATTGAAGTCTAAAACATCAATTGGTATCAGAGCAGGTTATCCTTGAAAAAGCTAACACCTTGGAAAAGATCAGGATAGTGCACCACCTGAGAACTGGGAAGGTCAATCAATCGCAAGGCCACCACTCTTCAATAGCCAGTACTATTCTTGGTGGAAAAATAGAATAAAGCACCATCTTATTGGAGAGGACTATGAACTATGGGACATAGTCACTGATGGACCCCTTGCAACAATGAAAAAGACTGTTGAAGGTGTAGATGTACCTAAGACTAGGGCTGACTGCACGGCTAAAGATTTGAATAAATGGGAGAAGAATGCCAAGGCCAAGATGTGGCTAGTATGTGGACTAGGTCCTGATGAATGCAGTAGAATCCAAAGATGCGCAACAACCAAGGAAATCTGGGACACTCTACAAGTAGCCCATGAAGGAACACCTCAAGTTAAAAGGTCTACAGGTACACTACTATACTCTCAGTATGAAAACTTCACTATGAAAGAAGGAGAGACTATTCAGGAGATGTACACAAGGTTTAAAACCTTGACCACTGAACTCAAGTCTCTTGGAAGAATCATACTTGAAGAAGACAAGGTAGAGAAGATCTTGACAAGGGTTTTGCCTATCTCCTGGGAAAGCAAGATCACTGCTATCCAGGAATCCAAAAATATGGCAACCCTTAGACTGGATGAGTTAATTGGAAATCTCACTGCTTATGAACTCAGAAGGCAAACCATGATGATGGAAGCCCCAAAGAAGGAGAGAAGTCTAGCACTGAGGATCACTGAAGGAGAAGATCTGGAGGAGGATTAGATGGCCAAGATCACCAAAGAATTTAGAAACTTTCTCATGAGGAAGAAGGGAATCTCCAGGGGAAGAAACTTCAACAAGGCAAAGACACCAGAAAGGCCAGCTAATGAGGGATGCTACAAGTGTGGAAAAACTGACAATCTCATCAAAAACTGCCCTCATTGGGAAGTAGAATGGAGGAATGAGAGATATGAAAGAAAGAACAGGAAGAAGGAACTGGTCCAACCCAAGAAAACCACTACAAAGGCTATGGTTGCTGCTTGGGGGGAAAGTTCAGATGAAGAATCAGAAGATGGTGAGACAGAAGATCATGCTCTCATGGCAATTGGAGAATCTGATGAGTAGACTTACGAAGAACCAGAGGTAAGTATCTCACAACTTAAAACTAAAATAAATTTTTTATCTAAGGAGAAACTCTCTAAGTTGCTACTTGACTTCATAGATGATTCTGAGGAAACAACCAAAGAGAAGGATCAACTATCTAAAGAGTGTGCAACCGGAGAATCAATTTGATAAAACACGCAAATGGAATAAGTCTGATGATGCATTAACTTGGCTCCAAGAGAATCACAGTAGCAACCGGAGAGGGCTTGGTTTTGGGAGTCAATTGCCTAAGTGGGATCCCAAAATCAAGTATCTCACTCTCCCTCAAAATAAAATGTGCACCCATTGTGGGAAGACTGGCCACTACCAATATGAGTGTGCGGTAAAAGTGCAGGCCAGTCAGAAAAATGAGAGATTCATTAAAAAGAAGAACTGGCTACCAAACTGGTCCAGAAAAAATCTTATTCATCCATTCTCTCATACAAAAGGACAAAAACTAGTTTGGGTTCTTAAAACTAATCCCTGATTTCCTTTTGTAGGTACAAGTGAAGGGAAGCATCCTAATTTGGTTTTTGGATAGTGGCTGCTCTAAGGATATGCCAAGGAACAAGGAACAGTTCCTTTCACTTGAAAACCTCAAAGGAGGAAATGTCTCCTTTGGAAACGGAAAGAAAGGTGAAATTATAGGGGTCGTCAAGGTAGGTAAAGATGACACACATTCAATTGAACATGTGTACCTGATAGATGGCTTGAAATACATCCTAATCACTCTGCCACAACTGTGTGACAGAGGTAACCTTGTCGCTTTTACTTCGACAAAATGTTTTGTGATCAATCTTCTTACTAACAAGATTGTTTTGTAGGGAAAGAGAATGAACAATATCTATGTCATTGACCTGTCCACACTGTCTGATAATGAACTCACTTGCCTTAGTGTGTTGGACAGTGATCCCCTCCTGTGGCACAAAAGATTTGGCCATGCAAGTCTGTCTCAGCTTAACAAGCTAGTATCTAAGGACTTAGTGGTAGGACTCCCTAACATTAAGTTCAAGGAAGGCAAAGTTTGTGAGGCATGTGCAAGGGGGAAGCAGGTAAGATCTTCTTTCAAAAGTAAGAAAATGGTCAGTACCACCAGGACGTTGGAACTGGTTCCTATGGATCTGTGTGGTCCTATGAGAACTCTAAATTGAGGTAGGAAAAGATATGTGATGGTGCTAGTAGATGATTATTCAAGGTTCAGTTGGACCTTATTCTTGGCATCTAAGGATGAAGCATTTGATATGTTCACCTCATTTGTCAAGAAGATTCAAAATATGTTAGGACATCAACTAGCATCCATAAGATCTGACCATGGTACTGAGTTTGAGAATGCTACGTTTGCTGAGTTCTGTGACGAACATGGTGTTAATCACAATTTTTCTGCTCCTAGAACCCCACAGCAAAATGGGGTTGTTGAAAGGAAAAATAGAACTCTTGAAGACATGGCAAGAACCATGCTTTAATCAAGCAAACTACCTCACAGCTTCTGGGCAGAAGCAATAAACACGGCATGCTACATTATCAATCGATGCATGACCAGACCTCTGGTATAGAAAACTCCCTATGAATTACTTAAAGAGAGAAATCCCAACATATCCCACCTTAGGGCTTCTGGATGCAAGTGTTATGTGCATAATAATGGCAAAGATTCTCTAGGATAATTTGATCCCAGAAGTGACGAGGGAGTGTTCTTGGGATACTCAACACATAGCAAAGCTTATAAAATATACAATAAAAGAACTATGTGTGTAGAAGAAAGTGTACATGTTGTCTTTGATGAAACTAACACTCTTTCTGAGAGACAGGAACAGGAAGACGAGGAGATTGGACTGGTAAGGAGAAATGACCACATTGAAGCACCTATGGCAGATGGAACAGGTGATGGACCAGGTCCAACAACCCCATGCAACACGACAGGGGGAACTCTACATGAAAATCCTGGCCCAGATCCTGTTCCACAACTACAAGACAACATGGAACAATCCAGAAATGAACAACTGGTACTCAAAACACACAGATATCAGAACTCTCACCCTCTTGAGAACATCATAACAGACTTGAGATCTCGAATCAAAACTAGATCCTCTTTGAAAAATCTATGTGCGTTCGATGCATTTCTATCCTTGATTGAACCAAAGAACATTGCTGAAGCCCTGCAAGATGCTGATTGGGTAAATGCCATGCAAGAAGAGATGAATCAATTTGAGAGGAGTCAAGTATGGTACTTGGTACCCAGGCCACTAGACAGATCAGTAGTTGGCACCAAGTGGGTCTTCAGGAATAAGCTCGATGAGGATGGAACTCTTACAAGAAGAGGGAATTGACTATGATGGGACCTTTGCCCATGTGGCACGATTGGAGGCAATCAGACTTCTTATAGTATTTGTTGAACACATGGAATTCACTTTCCATCAGATGGATGTCAAGAGTGCCTTTCTTAATGGCTATTTGAAGGAAGATGTATTTGTAAAACAGCCTCCTGGCTTTGAAAGCAAAGAGTCACCTGATCATGTATATAAACTTGACAAGGCTCTCAATGGTCTCAAGCAAGCACCTAGAGCTTGGTACGAGAGATTGTCAAAATTCTTGCTGAAACATGGGTACAAACGAGGCAAAATAAATAGTACTTTGTTTTTAAAGAAAAAGGGAAAGGATCTTCTGATTGTGCAAATATATGTTGATGATATCATATTTGGGGCAACTACTGATAAGCTTAGAAAGGAATTTGCTACATTAATGGGGAATGAGTTTGAAATGAGTATGATGGGTGAGCTAACTTTCTTCTTAGGCTTGCAGATCAAGCAAACTCCACATGGTACAATGATTCATCAACAGAAGTATGTGAAAGAACTCCTCAAGAAGTTCAAAATGGAGGACTCAAAGGAGATAGACACCCCAATAGCCACGGCTACAAAATTGGATGTGGATGAACCTAGTTCATTCGTTGATCAGAAGGTATACAGAGGAATGATTGGGTCTCTACTATATCTCGCTGCCAGCAGACCAGATATTGTGTTCAACGTGGGACTATGTGCTAGGTTTCAGGAAAATCCAAAGTAGTCCCACCTCACTGCAGTGAAGAGAATTTTGAGATATTTGGAAGGCACCACTGATTTGTGCCTTTGGTATCCTAAAGGTAGTAATTTCGACCTTATAGGATATGCAGATCCTGATTATGCAGGTTTCCTGGTTGACAGGAAAATTACTTTAGGCATGGATCACTTCTTGGGCTCTTGCCTTGTATCTTAGGCCACTAAGAAACAAAATTCAGTAGCTTTGTCTACTGCTGAGGATGAATATGTGGCTGCAGCCTCTTGCTGTGCTCAATTGTTGTGGATTAAGCAACAACTCATGGAATTTGGTATAGATGTGGGATGCATTCCTATTTTCTATGATAACACTAGTGCCATTAGTATGACGAAGAACTCGGTTCATCATAAGAGAACTAAGCACATAGATGTTAGACACCACTTCCTTAGGGACAACTATGAAAAGGGAATGATCTCAATTGAATTTTGTGTTACTGGTAAGAAAATTGCAGATATCTTCACCAAAGCACTGAGTAAGGAGCATTTTGAGAGAAACAAGCTTGAATTAGGGATGATTAAGATCACCTAATTGGAAAAACAAAAATGAAAAAAAAACAATATTTGAAAAAAAAAATTATTCTTGTTGGCTAGAAAATTCTAATTGGGTACTTAATCAGATTAATAATTGCTCAGCATCATGTTTTTATTGCCATACTCTTTTACCATGTATTAATATGATTCCCTGGATACTAATAATGTTTATCTATTTTTGTAAATTGAGGCAATTTAAAAGATTTCTAACCAGGATGAACCTGGTTCATCCATGCTGATTCATCTGACTGACGAGGTATGTTCTCTTCTCCATATATTAATTCAATTACAGTCATACATGAGCAGGATTCTTTTCAAAATTGGTTCAAATTCAAATACTTCGTACTTACCCAAATTGAACCAGTCTCAATAAGTCCCATCTTCACTTAAGTAGCCTAGTTTTAGGGGGAAATTAAATGTCTAATCAATGTCAGCCCTTTGGCGATTAGACTCCTAATTGAGTAAATGTTCTGCAGTTGTAATCTCCCCAGCCACATCTTATATAAGGGTCATCATTACTCTTTTCTTCTTAAAGCAACCGTCAAACCAAGTTCAACTCATTCCACAATTCAAAACAGCTTGCTCGCCTTCTTCTTCCTAACATCACATAATCATGTCTTCACCACCACCTTCTTCTTCTTCTTCTACTTAATCACCTAATCGTAATTATGATGGTGGAAATTCTGAGTCTGAATCTAACTCTCCATCTGTATACAGTTCTCAATATCCAGAAATCTCATCAACCCCTGAAAATACACCCATTCATTAACCTATTCCAAACCCTACTCCTGCCCCCAAGAATCGTCGTGTCAAAGTTCTTAGCCGGAAAACTGTTGCTTCCGGGACTAGGGCAAAATTCTTGGAAGATCTTATTGAATAAGAAAAAGGTTCTAAGATAGATTCGTCCAGTGATTCTTTTAAATCAGACAATGAGGAAGATGCACCTGGTTCAACCAGCTATGAGAAAGGTAATCTTGAAATTAATTCTGAAGCTGCTTCTGCTGATAAAAGATTCATGTTGGTTGGGTCTATTATTGATGTTGAAGTGCCAAGTAGGCAGAGGGGTGGTAGAAAATAAAGCATTTCTGAGAGAGAGGGAGAAGAAGTTGAGAGGGGATCTGGGAGGGGATGGTACCACGCTGGTTATCTATGGTCCCATTCCTGAAAATGCTGGAGAAAACGTCACAGAGTTAGGGGGAAGTACAGTTGAGGATGCTGTAGCATGTCTTGAAAGTTTGAAGAAAGGCACAGATGAACCTGGTTCATCTAGGGAAGAAACATTGGATGAAAGGCTGAAGAAATTGGGGAAGTCCTATAACCCCAAGAAAAGGCGGACTCAAAAGTCCAAGAAGGCAACTCACCCAGTTCCTTCCAAGAAGAGGAAAGTTTCTGAAGCTGCTGGTGTTTCTGCTCCAAAAGTACGAGCTACTCGTAGCACAGTGAGAGATGAAGAAGAGAAATTGGAAAAGGCTCTGCAAGAGAGAAAGAAGAAGAGGACAACAAAGGGAAAAGAAAAAGTTGGAGAGCCTGTTGAGGCTGTTGTTATTGAAGAAGAGACGTTGGACCTGGTCCAACAAGAGGAGCAGCTGGCTCCAGTTGTGGTTAGGACACCAAAACCCAAATAGGCTAAGGCTTCTTCAAAGAAGTCAGTTGTTGTGTCCGCTGCAACTCCAAGCACCGTCAAAAGGACCAGGTCCAAGCCAAAGAAAGTAAAATTTGTTGGTAAGGAGGATGATGATGCAGACTGGAGTGGAGATGATGAGAAGGAAATAGGAGAGGTGACTGACAGAGTTAGCACGTTTGGAAAAAGAACAATTCTGAAGGGTAAGCTGATGAAGGATCTAGATGAGACTGGAATACAATATTTGCTAGGAACTCTAGAGGTACAGGGCTGGAAGGACATGGTCCTTCGTATGGAAGGCAGGCTGGCAAGAGCTGAGTTGGTAGAATTCATGGGGAATGCGATTGTCAAGAACGGCATGGTCACATCAATGGTCAAAGGAATTGAAGTTTCTTTTGATAATAAAGAACTGGGTGTTATTCTAGACATACCAGCTTAGGGATATGAGGACTACACAAGGCAAAGATGGACTTGTCTAGATGGGATGGCCTCAACAATTAACATCACCAGGTTCTTCAGTGATAATGAGAAAGAGATTGAACTCGGGCCTATCTACAAGAGTGAAATGAAGCCAGAACACAAGCTATTCTTCGAGTTCGTCATCAAGTTTCTACTGCCCAGACAAGAAAGAAGGCACATTGCCAACTATATGGATCTGACCTTGATGGAATGCTTGTACAGGGGAAGGCAAATAAATTGGCCAGCTTTCATCATCCAACTCTTGGACAGAGTTGTGAATGGAACAAAAGCTTATATAATCCCATATGGATTTATTCTGACAGTTGTGCTTGCTCATTTTGGGGTTCCAGTGAAGAAGGCTGAAATGGCGAATGTCAAGGATTATTTTGGGAAGTAAACTTTT
>ML298371.1:7725-43842 GCA_005239495.1 Nicotiana undulata | reverse complement strand
GACTTTCATTATTTTTATTTCATTTTTTTTAATTGGAGTAGTGTGACTATGTTACTATTGACATATTTCAATGCCATAAGACGTAGCAATAGTTTTCTATTCTAAATAGAAAGAAAGTCAAAATTGTCTAAATACTAGATATAAGGAAGCAGGGGATAAATGTGAGGAACAAAAAATTCTAGGAGGGATTATTTGTCTTCCTGGTCTTCGACACAAGAAAGGGATGTAGAAAAATCCTTTTTTCTTGTGTCGAAACGAAAGACTAATGATTCTTGATCCTGTTTGTTAAAAATTCCTAGTCTTGGTTTTGATTTTTCCAGATGTATCAGAAACCCTTTACCTTACCCCCGCCCCTTTACATATAATATACTAATTGGTGGACAAACAAAACAAAAAAAGAGAGGAAATTCTATTAATTAAATAAAACTTCTTCAATCAACTTATCTTATACAAAATTTGATGATGAGATATNCGAAAGAGTAATGATTCTTGATCCTGTTTGTGAAAAATTCCTAGTCTTGGTTTCGATTTTTCCAGATGTATCAGAAACCCTTTACCTTACCCCCGCCCCGTTACATATAATATACTAATTGGTGGACAAACAAAACAAAAAAAGAGAGGAAATTTTATTAATTAAATAAAACTTCTTCAATCAACTTATCTTATACAAAATTTGATGATGAAATATGAAAACAATAAAAAATAAATAGAGTAATGTAATAGAGAGAGTAAGGTTCTACATTAGATTAGTATAGAAAGGATTTGCACGATATCTAATATATTATAGCAGCCAAGAAATTGAGTGATTCCTTCTTTCTTCCAACTTTGAAAGTACCGATAGATACTATCATAGAAAAAGAAGAGGTGGTCCGGATAGTGAATTTTTCAAAAACATGATCAGAAAAATGAGAAAAATGGAGTTTTTGAAAAGAAAAAGAAATCCATTTTATCATTTAGACGAAAAAAATATTATGATTCTTAAGAACTCAACGGGCCCTTCCCCTTCAAATCAAACAAACAAACAAGGGAATCCCGTTGAGTTCTTACGCGTTCATGTTGACGACTCAATTCATTCGATTACTACAGGGGTGAACCCAATCCGGAATATGAACCATAAAAGAAAATACCTATTAAACCGATTACAAGAATACCAGCTACAGTACCTATTATCCAAAGAGGAATCCTTCCAGTAGTATCGGCCATTTACCCCACTTCCCTCCAGATTTCATCAAGTGGTCATGCTAGAGACATAAACAGTCATGGATAATTAAATTATGAGATCCTTCCGAATGAGCTAAGAGAATCTTATTTATTCTCTTTCGTTTTCTTAATTGAAGAAATAATTGGAAAATAAAACAGCAAGTACAAAAATGAGTAATAACCCCCAGTAGAGACTGGTACGATTCAATTCAACATTTTGTTCGTTCGGGTTTGATTGTGTCGTAGCTCTATAATTCGGATTAAGTTTATCGTTGGATGAACTGCATTGCTGATATTGATCCCAAAAAAAAGACGGTAGGTACAGCTAGGCCGTGAACAGCCAACCATCGTACTGTAAAAATTGGATAGGCTCGATCTATAGTCATTAGGGCCTCCTAAAACGATCTACTAAATTCATCGAGTTGTTCCAAAGGATCAAAACGGCCAGTTATTAATGGAATTCCTTGTCGGGTCTCTGTAAAATACTCTGTCAGAAAGAAAGATGGATCGCTTCGAATGTGTATTGATTATCGGCAGCTCAACAAGGTCACCATCAAGAATAAATATCCACTGCCTCGGATAGATGATTCGTTCGATCAGTTACAGGGTGCTAGGTTCTTCTCAAAGATTGATTTACGGTCAGGGTACCACCAGTTAAAGATCAGGGAGCAGGATATTCCTAAGACCACCTTCAGGACTCGTTATGGGCACTTTGAATTTTTGGTAATGTCTTTGGGGCTAACCAATGCCCCAGCAGCTTTTATGGATCTTATGAATCGGGTTTTCAAGCCGTTTCTTGACTCCTTCGTGGTAGTCTTCATTGTGATATCCTTGTTTATTCGCAAAGTCAGGAAGATCATGTTAATCACCTCAGGGCGGTTCTGCAGACTCTTTATCAGCACCAGTTGTATGCAATTTTTTCAAAATGTGAGGTTTGGCTAGAATCAGTCACCTTTCTGGGCCACGTTGTTTCTAGGGAAGGGATTCAAGTTGATCCCCAAAAGATTGCAACGGTAAAGGGTTGGCCTAGACCAACGACCCCGACGGAGATTCGCAGTTTCTTGGGTCTAGCTGGGTATTATCGGAGGTTTGTGGAGGGATTCTCTACTCTCGCCTCTCCATTGACTAAGCAGACGCACAAAGCAGTTAAGTTTCAGTGGTCAGATGCTTGTGAGAAGAGTTTTTAGGAATTGAAGTCGAGATTGACTTCGGCGCCAGTGTTGACCTTGCCAGAAGGTTCAGAGGGATTCGTGGTTTATTTTGATGCTTCGAGAGTTGGTTTGGGGTGTGTGTTGATGCAATGTTGTAAAGTTATAGCATATGCTTCAAGGCAGCTCAAGAGTCACGAGAAGAATTATCCGACACATGATTTGGAGCTCGCAGCGGTTGTGTTTGCATTGAAAATTTGACGGCATTATCTTTATGGGGTCAATGTGGACATGTTCACAGACCACAAGAGTCTTCAATATTTATTCAAGCAGAAGGAGTTGAACTTAAGGCAGCGGAGGTGGTTAGAATTGCTCAAGGATTACGATATGAATATTTTGTACCATCCAGGGAAGGCGAATGTGGTAGCCAACGCTATTAGTCGGAAATTCATGGGTAGCTTGGCACATTTGGAGGCCGGTCAGAGGCCTTTGGCTCGGGAGGTTTATCAATTGGCCAGTCTTGGGGTTTGTCTTTTGACCTCAGGTGAAGGGAAAGTCGTGGTGCATTATGGAGCGGAGTCCTCGCTTGTAGTGGAAGTTAAGGAAAAGCAATTCAGAGATCCAGCATTGATACAATTGAGAGAAGCGATTTTAAATCACAAGATTTCAGCTTTTTCACTCGGCAATGATGACGGTGTCTTGCGGTGTCCGGGGAGACTATGTGTTCCAGATGTGGATGATCTCCGGGAGAGGGTAATGGCAGAGGCTCATAATTCCAGGTATTCTGTTCCCTCGGGTTCTACGAAAATGTATCACGATCTCAAGGAGATTTATTGGTGGGGTAGTATGAAGAGGGGTGTGGCGGACTTTGTGGCTAGATGTCCGAATTGTCAGCAGGGGAAGGCCGAGCATCAGAGGCCTGGGGGGTTGACGCAGCTCATGGAAATACCGATGTGGAAATGGGAAATGATCAATATGGACTTCGTGGTAGGGTTACCTCGCACTCAGTGCAAGATCGACTCACGAAATCAGCTCACTTCTTACCAGTCAAGTCCACCGATATTGCAGAACAATACGCTCAGTTATATATCAAGGAAATAGTCAGACTTCATGGCACTCCAGTTTCTATTATTTCGGATCTAGGGGCCCAGTTCACAGCTAACTTTTGGAGGAAATTTTAACAAGGTTTGGGTACTTAGGTAAATCTCAGCACGGCTTTCCACCCGTAGACTGATGGTCAAGCGGAGCGAACTATTCAGACGCTTGAGGATAAGTTACGGGCTTGTGTTTTGGATTTCAAGGGTAGCTGGGATGATCACTTGCCGCTTATAGAGTTTGCTTACAATAATAGCTTCCAGGCTAGTATTCAGATGGCCCCATTTGAGGCATTGTACGGGAGGATATGTAGGTCTCCGATCGGATGGTTTGAGGTTGGTGAGGCAGAATTGTTAGGACCAGATCTTGTGCACCAAGCTATGGGAAAAGTTAGAGTCATCCAGGAGAGGATAAAAACTGCTCAGAGTCGTCAGAAATCCTATGCGGATGTTCGTCGTAGGGATTTAGAGTTTCAAGTAGATAATTGGGTATTCTTGAAGGTATCTCCCATGAAAGGGGTGATGCGGTTTGGGAAGAGAGGGAAACTGAGCCCTAGGTATGTCGGGCCGTATCAGATCGCTCAGAAGATAGGGCAAGTCGCGAATAGGATGGAATTGCCCCCTGAAATGTCATTAGTGCACCCGGTATTCCATGTGTCTATGTTGAAGAAAGTGGTTGGAGATCCATCCGCCATCGTGCCAGTTGAGACTATTGAGGTTAATGAAGAATTATCGTACGAAGAGGTTCCGATTGCTATTATTGATAGGCAAGTCTGTAGGTTGAGGAACAAAGAAATTGTTTCAGTTAAAGTGTTGTGGCGAAGTCAACGAGTCGAGGAAGCCACGTGGGAAGCGGAGAATGAAATGAAAGAAAAATATCCCCATTTGTTTGAACAAGTCTAGTAGTGATCGTGAGAACTGCCATCTCTAAGTGAATACACCTTTGTGTTTAATTTGTGCAAGAACACTTCACTCTCCTAATTTCCTTACTATTGTAACCTCTCAAAGTTGTGCCTTATTTGTGTAACATTGTGATATTTTGGGTAATGTGCAGCTCTTTGAAATAAGCTAAAATTATGTGCAATTCATGTGGTAGTTAGATGATATGCAAGTGGTGGTGTTAACAGAATTATGTGCAAATTGTTGGAGTAAGTGATATTGTGTGAAACTCGTGCGATGGTTAAATGATTAATAGAAGTGTAGATTGGTAATGATTAATTGAAGTGTATATGGAATGTGAAAGCAATTGAATATATGCAAGTTGTTGAGGTAACAAGATTATATACAAGTTGTTAGAATAACTGCATTGTGTAGCATTTAATTGGTCAAGAACAAGTGTTTCAGGGGCTCTCTGACAGGTAGATAGGCCTAATTACAGAGGAAACTCTGGCGAAATTTTCAGAAAATATTAGAGTTAGTGAAAATTGGGGGTTGGCATATTGTGTTTTCAAACCAAATGACTTTCCGATCCTCATTCAAGGACGAATGATTTTAGGTGGGGGAGGATGTAAAGACCCATAAAATTCTATGTCTGGAATAATTCCCGAATAAGTCCTTGTGTTGTTATAACTGTAGAAACTCTTAAAATGGACCTATTTTGAGTAAAAAGTACCCCGAAACTTGAAAAGTAAAATTTTCCAGAATTGTGCTGTTATGCGACGCACTATGCGATCGCATAATGGTCGCATACCTGGACAGGCTACTGTCCAAATTGAGGACAACTATGCGGCCAAGAATGCGATCGCATTTTGGGTATGCGGACTGCATAGTTGTCGCATTCTTGCCCCACGGCTCTTGCGAAGGAGGTTATGAGACGCACTATGCGATCGCATAATAGGTATGCGGACCGCATAGTGGTCGCATATCTGGGCAGATTCTTTTCCAATTTTGGCCCATTTGAGGGCCAACTATGCGACAGGAATGCAGACCGCATAGCAGGAATGCGATCACATTCCTGACCGCATTTCTATGTCGGGGCTCCTATTTTCTAAATTTAAAACCTGACCCCCTGTTTAATAAAACACCCCTCCCCTTCATATTTTAAGGAATTTTTGAACAAAATAGAGAGAGGGAAGAGAGGGTTCTTGAGAGAGAAAGCTCCTTCTTCATCAAAATGATTTTTCCAAAATCACTCAGGCCTGGGAATTTCGAGTAATTTTCTTCTTCATTCTAACAGGTTAGTCCCCACCCCATTTCCCTTAAATTTCCAGATTTTTGGTTAATGGTAGAACTCCCCTAAATGGGTTCTTGAAGATGAAAGTGACGAACCTTGCATGCATGTTCATTTATTGTCATAATCTAGTAAAGGGAAGTGGGTTAGAGTAAATAATCACAAAGAGGGGGTTGGTAATCTGAGGGGTCTCATAGCATTCGATAAATGCCTAGGCGAGTTCGAATTGTGTCCATGATTCCCAATTCTAAGATGAATGTGTTACATTATGAATTAGATTGACGTTGCTTGACGGTCCGGTGATTTGGGAATAGGAATTAGAAGGGAACTTCAACTCCAGGTATGTATGGCTAACTTTAACCTTTGTAGAATCCTCTTGTCGGTGTCCCAGCATACGGTATGTGTACTTTGTTGGAGAATATGTGAATTGACTGTCCAATTGTGTTGAGGCGTAATACTTCACTCCCTGAATTTTTTGTTGACTATTATGCTAGTTGAGATTATGAAAAGTGGTTTGTTGTGCCTATCTTGTTATGTACAAAGCTCGTAAAATGCTCGAGGGTATCGATTTGAAAGTATGTGTTAATGAATGAAAGAATGTTAATATGCCCAAGTATGGGAATGTATATAATGGCTAAAAACCGTGTGTGGTAAGTAATAAAAAAGGGTATTGTGAAATGTTGTTATTGAGTTGAACGATTATGGCAACACCGTGTACCATGAACTACTGCTTGGTGAGAGTCATTGTGCCTTGAGTCCACATGGCGAATTGTTGATATGAACTTGTGTTCCTTGTAATGAAGATCCTTGTGATTTAATTGTTGGTGATTGTTGTTATGAAATGTGATGGTCTGGTGGGATCGGGTTGCACGCCGCAACACGGGGTAATAAGGGTGGACGAGGTAATAAGGGTGGGCGAGGTAATAAGGGTGGACGAGGTAATAAGGGTGGACGAGGTAATAAGGATGGAATGTGGTTGTGCTGAAATGAGAATCTGTGAAACTCTTGAATATGGTGGTGTTGAAAGGAGAATCTGTGAAACTCTTGATTTTGGTTGTTTCTGTTTCTGTGCAATACTTGTTGGTTCCATTAACTGTCTCTTATATGTGTATTGCTTGATTGTACTTAGGGTAAAGTTTGTTCATACATACTAGTACTATTCCACAGTACTAACGTCCCTTTTGCCGGGGGCGCTACATCTTTTATATGGATGTAGGTGGTTCCATAGCAGGTAGCTCAGCCCGCCGTTAGTGGTGCGTCCTCGTCATCTCTTCAACAGTTTTGGTGAGCCCCTCTTCCTCTCGGGGCCGCGTGTGGATTATATTATCCTCTTTTGCTTATGTTGTAAAGGTATAGCCGGGGCCTTGTTGCCGGCAAGTTATGTAAAGTTCTTAAGAACTCTTAGAGGCTCCATAGACACTGTGTGGGTTGTATATGTATACGTACATGTATATTTTGGGCGGTAGCTGTACTCACTCGTAATTGTGGATCGCGAATCGGAACTGTTGTATGTAGCTTGTATATTCCAGATTATCTATTGTTGAAAACTAAAAGAGAAAAATGGAATTATGTTGTAAAGTGTACTTTGACTCTAAATTGGCTAACTCATATGGAATAATGTACGTTATGAACACGGGGTAATACGTTGGGTATGAAAGGCATTCCAGGTCCGCTTGACTGGGTTCATCCGGTTAGGCGCCGGTCTCGTCCCTCAGTTTTGGGGCATGACAGTATCACTTCCAGAACAATAATCAATTCATTACACAGAGAATATCAAAGAACACTATATAACATCAAGTTCGACTCACGAGCATGCTCGACCACAACATATAGGTACCCGTCACCTCACCTATACGTTGGACATGGATTAACACATAGCAAGTAAGACTCTATACCTATTCCCTCAAGCTAAGGTTAGGACAAACACTTACCTCGGCTCCAAGAATGCAAATCAAGCCTCTAGCACCACATTTCCTCTCGAATTCGACTCTGAAACGATCGTATCTAGACATAATCGACTCAATAATATCAATAATTACTAAACAATTCAATTCCAAAGCCTAATTATAGAATTCCCAACATTCTTCCAAAAATTCCAAAATTCGACCCCAAGCTCGCTTGGTCCAAACACGAAGTTCAGACCAAAACCCGATCATCCATTCCCCCACGAGCCCGAATATACAATTTTTTTTGAAATCCGACCCAAAACGAGGTTGAATTCCCAAAAATTCAAAAACACTAACTCTACCCAAAACCCCAATTTCTACCCTTTAATCCCATGATTTTAGACCTAGAATCTAACAAAGGTTGATGAAAATGGAAGATAATGAAGTTAAGATTACTTACCTATGAAGCTATGGTGAAAACGTCTCCCAAGAATCGCCCAAGAAGAGTGGAGAAGAAGAAGTTTGAGAAAAAAGGGTTTTATCCTGTATGGTTTGTGTTTTGAACTTTTAAAAATAGCTGGGCGAAAATGGCCTACGCGATCGTGGTGGGTAGGATGCGATCGCACAGTTGCTCACATACAAGTTTCGCGATCTCGAAGGAAGAGATGCGATCGCAGAGAGTACTGAGCCCAGCCTACGCAATCGCGACACAGGGATCGCCTTCGCAGAGAGTATTGATTACCCAGCCCCCAGACCCCCTATTGCACTATGCGATCGCGTGAGGCGCGTCGCGTTCGGGTGGAGCATTACCCCCAAGCTCCGCGTTCGCGACCTGATCTCTGCGATCGCATAGGGTTAATATTCTCTCCTTCCCAACGCGCATCGCGATCGCACTAAGTGGACCGCGATCGCGAAGGTCAAAAGACCTGGGCACCAGATACAGCAATGAACACCAGATTTTTCAACACTTTAACACTCCGACACCTACTCGAAACTCACCCGAGCCCTTGAGGCTCAAAACCAACTATGCACACAACCTCAAAAATATCCTACGGACTTATTCGAGTAATTAATTCTAACATCATAAACGTCAAATTAAACGTCAAAATCCATAGAAATTCTCAAAACTTCATTAACTTTCAAATTTTCCATTTTTAGTCCGATTCACGTCAAACCAAGTATGTTTCTTATCAAATTTCACAGACAACACGTAATAACCATATTGAACCTTTTTCGGGCTCTGGAACCATAATACGGGCCCGATAACACAGGTTTCACATCCAATTTCATTTTCAAAAGCCTTTATATTTTTCAGAAAATAATTTTCTTTAAAATTTTATCTCTCGGACTTGTGACCTCGGAATTCGATTCCGGGAATACGCCCAAGTCCCATATTTTCCTACGGACCCTCTGGGACCGTCAAATCACGGCTCAAGGTCTGTTTACTAAAAATATTGACCAAAGTCAACTTTATTCAATTAATTATTATAAATTCAAAATTTATCAATTTTTCCACATAAAGGCTTCCCGGCTACGCGCCCTGGCTGTGCACGCACATCGAGATAAGATAAATGGAGGCTTTCAGGGCCTCGAAACATAGATTTAGTTAAAATTACACGGGATGACCTTTTGGGTCATCACAGTTTATTACTTGGTGGCTAAGTCACTTTTTCCCTATAAATAGAGGGGTCCTATTCCATTGTAATTCATCCCAAAATTCAATAAGAATTCCCTCTCTCTCTTTCTATGCAATATTGTTCTTCTTATTTTATTGTTTCATAATACGTTATCAGCACGAGACTCTAATCAATTGAGTAGAAGCTTTGAGATTGAGCATAATGATTGTCAATTCTCCATGAACTTTCTTCATGATTAAATTCTGGATTTAAAGTAAGTATTTTACTTTATTTTTCTCTTTTAAATTCTTGAAATTCTATAATTTGATTTTAAATGCAAGCCAAGACAATAAACTTTGATTATAACTCCTATAGAGTTTGCAAGAAATTATAACCACCAAAGTGGTAAAATTTCTATGCCTTGCCATGATCAAATTCATGTATAATTGTGGGCAAAAAAAAAAGTGGAAACTCGTCCCATTGAAATTCTTTCATTCTCATTCTCCTTAAGAGAATGTGATAGCAATATTTGATAAGTCTGAAAGAAGACAAATTATTACCATGAAGGTATCAAATGGATGTGGACGTGGCAATAGACGAAATTATAATCGTCATATTTATGATAATGAGAATAAGAAGAATTCTCAAAATAATCTTTCACTCCTTGAAAGTAATATTTGTCATCGATTTGACATGAGATTTTGTAAAGCACATATAGATGATTATGGTCCATTCACGATGAGAATGTGACAACATCTGATTTATATGTACATATTCATTCTTGGAAGAATATGAATGTGCTAGTGGTAGTGAATATACCACACTCACCTCTAAAACGAGGTTTGAGATGATATAAGAAAATAATGTCATTATTATGGCATGAATGGTCATTGGTCATGTACCTATTGTACGCCAAAATATTTTGACAATGTGATTACTAAAGGATAACACTAATGCAAGAAACAGATCTTGCATATAATTTTGACAATGACCATAATTTATAACTTTCTCCTTGAAAGTGATATTCACCACATGGATGTTGATGAATATGTGGTAGTACCAAATTAATTGAGAACTCTGGAAGATCCAATTATTATTGTTTGTCAATTTATTATGTTGTAGTAAGTCTCAAAGAAACTTATTGAGTTTCTAAAGTATTCGCGAAAGCGATTTGTTATACTGAGATTATAAATAAAGGAAAAATTTAATATATTCTATTACTACAACTTGTAGCGGGGTAATATGTATGTGAAAAGTTACCCGCTTTATTCTCCAGTTTGTACTACACAAATAAAACAATACCACAATAAAGTGGATATTTTATTAATATAAAAACCCATATCATAATAAACTTGGAGTTTATTGATAATTGCACACGTCATGGTGTAAACCTGAACTTTATCAATATTGATAATTTATTCAGCTGGCATAATTGGTTTAGCCATATCAATTTAAGTATGATGTGTAAAAATGAAAGAGAATCACATGGGTAAATATTAAAGAACTAGAAATTTCTTTATGAATTCTCTTATGTTGCATGTTCTCATTAATTAATGTACCAACTAAAATTGGGATTGAATCCCATGAATGCTGGAAATATCAAAGGTGAATATGGGCTCATTCACCTGCCGCGATTATTATTAACCTGCAACCTGGTGTTTGCAAGGTAACTGCTCAAGAATTTAATTTAGAGCATAATTTTCAGATTTTTTATTCAAGACAATTCGTCTTGATAAGTTGGTTTACATCACAATTGGTTTAGCAAAATGATTTATTGAGTGCCTCCACTTAATAGTTGAACTATTACTTATGAGAACAAAGTTATCTATATCAGTTTGATATACATTATATACGAAAGTATATTATATTCTCCCCTCACTTCAGGGTCAGGAACCAAATAATTCCATCTTATTATTATTGATGTGCGGTGTGTAATTTGATTAACACCATAATGCACAAAGACGGGTTCCCAAAATTGAGGAAGAAAGTTAGTTTTTCTAACATGAGGGGAAGACATGATAAACATTTAAGAAAAAGTTACGTGGAATGAATTATCATTTCTACATCTAGATCCTCGAATAAGATAATATGGACTTGAAATTCATAAAAGATAATTCATCATACAATGCAAAGCATGCCAGACGCATTTGCTGATCCAAAGAAAGTAATTATATTCTCATTACAAATGCTCATATTATGTCCTAGAAGGACAAAATCTATGGTACACTTAAAGCGTATAACAAATCAGTTTCATATAAACTTCTTGATAAAGAAGATGATCTAATGATCATAATAAAGGAGGCAAGTGATTCAGAAGATCACATGACATAACACTTAATAAAAACCCAAGAGAGGTTCAGGTACCTGAAAATATGAATGAAGAGATCTCTATGTTATGTCTTTATGAAAATAATATTGGAACCGATATAAAATGTTCGTCGACGACATCTTTCATAGCGCTAAGTATACATGAGGATCTTAAGTCTATTGAATATAGACACAAACATATTGGCCAAATGAAAGAGACAAAATTCGAATAAAATTTGTTTCATATGAAAGACATATAGTTTTGGACTTGCAGTTCAAATATTTGAAAGTATAAAGTCAATGGTTTGTGCAATCACTTTTATCTATCTTATGTCTAGCATAACATAAAAACTTGATATGCATCTAAAGTCCATTCATATGGCTTATATGACTTAACTTATATGACAATCCCTGAAAGATATTGCTTAAAGCATATAATTTTTGGTTATGAAGTACTACATCCTAAGTGCAATTTGTGCACATATATATCTTGCTATATCTATAAGCATGGTAATGTGATAGCGGGGATTTTCAAGGTGAAATATATTCATTGGAGTTAATATGTGTGATTTATTCACCAAATCTCTTGTGACGTCAACCTCCAAGAAGCTAGTGCACAAGATTGGAATGCAAAGGCTCAAGGATGTGAATTGATGTTCTCATGAGGGGGAGTTAATATGTGTTGCACTCTTTTTCCCCTTACAAGGTTTTGTACCACTGGGTTTTCCTTGCAAGGTTTTTAACGAGGCAACCAAAAGGCGTATTGTTAGATATGTGTACTCTTTTTCATTTACTAAATTTTTTTCCCATTGGGTTTTATTTTAGTTGAGGTTTTAACGAGGCACATTATTTGTTGAATAGACATTCAAGGGGGAGTGTTATAAATAGAATTCCATTTATTGTGAATGTCTATATTTTAGAGAGATTCTAGGGTTTGTTACTTAGTGGCTAAGTCACTTTTTTCCCTATAAATAAAGGGGTCATATTCCATTGTAATTCATCCCAAAATTCAATAAGAATTCACTCTCTCTCTTTCTCTACAATATTATTCTTCTTATTTTATTGTTTAATAACAATAATCAATTGAATCTTACTGATAACATATAAAGTTTTATACTCTTAATTAACTTATTTTCCATTTCCGTGCTATGAGCCGTTTGGACATAAGGAATATTTTCCATTATTCCAAAAAAAATTAATTTTTCCCGAAATCGTCATTTGTTCATAAAATTTTCAATTTTCCTTTGAAGATGCATTTTAGAAATTTTCGAAAATTTGAAAAACTCCAGTAATCTGCTTTTCAAAATTTTCTCTCAAATTACTCACAAAACTTCCAAAACAACCCAAAATTATATTCATATCGAGACACAATTCTAAATTTCAAATATCATTTTCACATTTCTTGGGAATTTTACAATTCTTATGTCCAAACGCCCACTATATATACTATGTATGTTTTTCCTCATCCTCTTGTACTAGAAAAAAAAAGTACACTTTACTGCACTGTACTATCAAAACTTCCTTAAAGATCGGGAAAACAATCTTTTCAAGATAAATCTCTCAACTCAAGAGAGAAAATTCAAGAATAGGGCAAAAACGAAATGAACAACGGCGGCCACATGCAAGGAATGGCTATGGCGGCGGCGCCATCAGCCGCCATGAACAACGCCACCGGAGGAGGAGGAGGCATGATGATGAAGAACCATCGACATATGATGATGCACATGACGTTTTTCTGGGGAAAGAATACTGAAATTCTCTTCTCAAATTGGCCTGGATATGATAATTTGGGAATGTACGTTTTGGCGCTTTTTGTCGTCTTTTTCATGGCTGTTCTCGTCGAATTTCTGTCTCACAGCAATTACATTAAGGAAAATGCTGATCAAGTGAGCGCGGGGTTGATTCAGACAACTTTGTATGGACTGAGAATTGGTTTGGCTTATGTTGTTATGTTGGCTGTTATGTCGTTCAATGGTGGTGTTTTCTTAGTTGCTATTTTTGGACACATGTTAGGGTTCTTGGTTTTTGGAAGTAGGGTTTTCAAGAAATGGTCTAATGAAGGGAAGACTATGGATCTTCCACCCATGAGCTGCAGTTGTTGAATTTATTTATTTTTATTAATGGGTGTGCTTAGAGCTTTATCTCGTTTATTTTTCAGTATTTGAATTAGGTTCAGTCCTTTTGTGTGTGTGTGTTGATCGATTAGACGATCAAGAGGTTATTGTAATTTGAAATCATTAAACAACAGTTGTGAATTTTGTGATAAAGAAATTCGTTTAGTATTTGTGAAGAATATCCCCCTTAGGTTATATATTCATTTAATTCAAATTTCGTGTTTCAAGCACGGTCAGCGCTTACAATAATTGATTGCTAATACACCCCATCTTAGGTTACGGAGGAAAATTCGTAGTGAATTAACATGTTTTATGCTGGCTATCATAAAAAACAACTTCATGCTCTAAAGAAACTTCGTGCCGGCTATCTTTTAGGGTTTTTTGGGTGCTTGCTCATTCACTTTTGTCTCTAATAGCTTGTTTGGATGGTTGTTACACATCGTTTCATAATGTATTATATTATATTGTATTGTACTGTATCGTTTGATGAATACAATGTTTGGCTAAATTGTTTCGCTTGTTGTTGTTTCATGATATCACGCACCGAAAATATGATGAATAAACTTGCAATGTTATAAAGTGGCACATCTCGTCGTTATATAACGACAGATTTAACGATACAATATAATAAAATTTAAGTAACAACCAAAACACATATCGTACTTAAAGTAACATGACGATAGGACAGATAATAACCATCCTCTTTCTTATATAGTCCCCATTTTTCTTTTCAAAACAATTGAATTCCTCAATTGATAAAAGAAGAAAGGCACGAATTTTTAGTTGGGCAGCTAGCGTTCTACAATAAGTAAGATGTAGGAATTTACTTTTACGCGAAGGACAACGATTGATGTTACGTTTACGGTTAGAGATTTTCTCAATTTGGTATCATGCCAATTAAGGTTGAGAAAGTCTTTCCCATCGAATTACTTTATCTCCGTGTAAATTAATTAAATGAGAATTGTACGCTACAGCTAACAGTTAAGTAAGTTCTGTGTGCCTTAATATACTGATTTTTTGGCATTCCTTCTATAAATAGTAAAATCTCACGAATTTAAAATTTTAGAAAAATAACGTTGTATCGCCACTCAAAATAATAGCCGAAAAAATATATATTATACACAATACAAATTTTATTCATTTTTACGCCTACCGAATATAAATAATTTCGACCACCAACTAAAAGTGATCATTTTACCATAAAATGTTCTACAAGAACGCCATAAAAAAACTGTACACTATTACAAATAATAGCTTTTTATAGCATGCATAAATTGGTAACTCGTAAACTATTATACTTATTGCATTTGATTTATATTGATGATATATATAAATTAAATCTCTCGTCAATAAGTAAGGCAGGAAAAGTGCCTTTCCAATTTCGTTCTTTTGATATTTCTTTAAAGTGATTTTAAAAAAGTTGATATTATTGTTTTCGTTCGTTCACTATCTTATAGTCATTATCAAAGTCATAATCACTCATCTCCATTACACTCAAAAGGAGATGAGAACAAATATGTAATTGCGTTTTGTGCGAGTGTTTACCCTAAAAATTGAGTAACAATTAAATTTATATTGTGATTTAAGGATATGTGGATTAATCCAATACCAATTGATAAAAAATAAATTAAAGAGATGAATTGGACAATAAAATAAATCAAACCGGTCTGCAAGCAATGCCTCGACCTCGATTCGAGATAGTCTCGAGGTTGGATAATAAGAACAGTTTAGAATGGAACAATTCTGATGAACAGTAAGTAAAATAAAGAGAGCAGCAGACGTGTGTATTCTTATAAGTGAATAATGATGGTCATTACAAGTAAATGAGATCCCTCTTTATAAAATAGAGGAGTCCTAAATAAGGTACATTTCTAATTATAGTAGGAAATCATATTAACAACTGATTAATCGTCGAAGATCAATCCATTCTGAAATTCACGCCACGGTCTTCGACCCGTCGCGGATATCTCGTCCTTTCCGTTATTAAGCTATACCGGCATCATTTCGGGGTTTACCCTTTTCTGACCTCGATTGTTGAGTCGACCTCGATCGAGGAGAGCGACTTCGATCCCGTACTCGACGTCCTAACCTTTTGACGCGACATCTATCTTTCGATCAAAGAATGAAATCGGGTAGCCCCGATTTCCACCATATACAGATAGTCTCCGCGTTTCTTAGAATAAAATGATGACAAACAACTTGAGACTTGATTTTCTAAAGACCTCGATCATGATATCATCCTTATGACGTAAGCGACAGAGGTGAACAAAATGTCCCGTCGGTACAGTTCCTCAAATCATTAATGCTTTTCAGCGTGTGGTCGGCCACTAGCACTACCGGACCGACGCCGTGAATCTATAAATATGGACTTTTTTGTTGAATCAAAACTTTACTTTTGGTTTCATCAAACTTCTAAGTCCATTAACTCTCTCTACTCCTCCCTTTCACCGCCTGTTGAGCCAACCTCGTTAGCACCAAAAACACTTAGTTTCACCTTCCTTCACTCTTATTAACTTGAACCAATGGTGAAAACCTCAAAAATTGTCACACAAAAGGAGAAAGCTTCTTCCTCTTCTTCCCGGACGACCGGTGACAAAACGCTGGTGGAACCGCTCCCTCACGAGTATGTTCCTGGCTCGTGCACTTTAAAATCCGATTTCAAGATCGAGAACCCTTCATCGATCCCAGGCCGATGTGAGCATGTGTCGAGATACATCTGTTGCATAACGACGAGCCACCTCGAAGCCATAAAGAGGGACTGTAACTGGGGACCCGAGGTCGTGGTACAAATCCCTGGAAGAGAGAATTATTACTCATGTGGAGGGGTTTTTAAGTGTTTACACTTACCCCTTCATATTGGGTCCCCTCGACCCAGTGATCGTTGATTTTTGCAAAAGATATCGGGTCACCCTCAGCCAAGTTCACCCCTCGTTCAGGCGCATTGTGATTATGTTGCGCTTCTTCTCCAGCAAGGGCGAGGGGCTGGAGTTTACCCTTAGCCACCTAATGCGGTTGTACCGACCTCGACTTTACCAAGGACTGATCAAGCTCCAATGCCGAGCAACGAAGACCTTGTTTGCGAGCATCAACGAGGACAAGGATTGGGGTTGGATGAGCCGGTTCATATGGGTAAGGACTTGTGACATCATCCCGAAGGAGAAGATGCCATTCCCCGAGGAGTGGAACCCCAATCGCAAGTAATGTATTACCCATTATTCTTCGTACCTGCTTTGGCTTTGTATAGAGTTCTCATTTGCTATATAGTCGTTGCCTGGATGCCTCTCGCTGTCCCCCACCTCAAATACTGGGTTCAGAAGTTAGCCTTGACTTCCTCCCATGCCGAACGCAGCTAGTGTGTTTCAGCAAAGGGCGGATGGGAAGCGAAGAACCATGGTAAAGATCTTCTTCCTTGTATTTTGGAAATACTTTATGTATTTTTATTTATTACTAAGCTTTCTTTGTGAAGGCCTAACCAAATATGCGATATTGAGGCCCTCGAGTGGTGAGTAAGAGGCCAAGTCCGCGATTCGAAAGCCGGGGATAGACAAGAAAAGGAAGGGAGTCTCGCTATCCGAGGATCCCAAGCCCAAACCTCGAAGGATCAGGAGAAAGTTATTGCTGAATCCTGAGAGAAGAAGAAGAAGAAGAAGAAGAAGAAGAAGAAGAAGAAGAAGAAGGCGCCTCGGCACTAGTAGCTCGCCCAAAAGGCCGTCGAGGCCGCCAAACCTTCAGAGCCAGAGGTGGCTGCTAAAATCAAGCCTCATGATGAGGAGGATTCCAAATAGAGTTTGGGTGAGAACCCCGAATAGCCTGAGGTCGAGATCATTTCTCGACCATCCACTAATATACCTAACGGGGACAATTCTAAAACCCTGAAGGTCGATTAGAGCGCCCCGAGTGACTTGCTCGGGGCCATGACAACAGGTCATTCGCCTTCTTTGCCAACTTACTATGAGGAGGCAATAAGAGAGGCTCGGGAAAATAAGACCCCCAACATAGGCGGAGTCTCTAGTGTAGGAGATCCCTTTAGGGATTTCTTCACTAGGGTTGATGATGCCTCCGACCTCAACGATGCTTCCATCCTCTTCTAAGAGGCCCAACGTCTCCTATCTCGGGTAAGCATTAGGTGCTGCAATTCTTTTTCTTTCTCGTCTTTCTTTAGGTATGAATTGCACTTTTCTTTTTGTATAGGCCTTTGCCAAGTCTCGAGATGACTTGAGCCAGTGTGAGACCGAGCTCCAGAAAACCTCGGAGGAGAGGAACACTTTAAAGCTTCTTTGCGGTCAAAAAGACGAAGCTCTGAAGGACCTTCGAGTGGGTTTGGCCAAGGCTCATAAGGAAGAGGGCGAGCTATACAAGTAGGTAACTATCCTTTTGAAAGTACGTACTCGACCCATCTGTGAAGTCTAATACTTCAATATCTCAGTTGCAGCAAAAGGTTGAAAAGATCGAGCTACTTCGGGAAGAAGTCGATCAAGTCAAAGCTGATTGTGATTGGTGAAAGGAGAACATGGACCGCCTTGCTGCGGAAAAAGAGGCTACCTCGGCCAAACTTTCATCGGCTGAAGTTCAACTTCGGAGCACCAAAGTGAAAAGCTCGGCCTTCCAAAAGGATCGAGGAGCTCGAAGTCGAGCTTGCGGATGCCAAGGCAGAGGTCGAAAAGACGAAGGTCTTGGCTGATAAGTCCATAGCCATGTACCTGGACTATGTCGAGACTGCTCAAACACAGCTAAGGGAGGCTTCAGATCAAGAGCGATAGAGTAATGACTTGGCGAAGTGCCAATCCCGGAGGGATACCCTTAAATAAATCCACGCTCGAGGCTTTGACCTATCTGAGGAGATAGCCCAAGCTAAGGCGCTTGAAGTCGTTGCCATGCTGCTTGCCTCCTCCTCTGATGATGATGATGAAGGCAGTCAAGGTGGATTTGACAATGGCGAGGGGTCCGAAGGAGAAGCTGCCCCCGATGAAGAGGTCGACCCCGACCATAGTTAGGACTTTATTTCTTTTTCTTTTTTGTAAGACCCTTGTCGGTCTCTTGTACACATCTTTCTTCATATATATAAAGAAAATTTTCTTTTGAATGCCTTATCAATTTTTATTTTCAAACATATTTGTGCCTTGTAAAACTTTAGCATAATTTTATGCTTCGAACGATGCGTTCGAGATTTTGGTTTTGGGGTGGTTTTATCAAAATTACAGTAGTCGAGCTCGAATATGGTTCGAACTTATAGCACAGACCCCTTAATTTTTACATCAAATTGTGATGAATCCTCGAGTTATATTCAAGTCATTTTTTATTTGAGCTTAGAATAGTGGAACCCTTAGGTTCGAATTGAGTGAGAACAAGATCTCGAACTCGAAGTGTATTGGCTCTTAGGCTCTTTAGATTGGGCCGATATGGCCTCTAAAAGATGGATATTACTTCCCTCTTTCGGCGTAAAAGACTTTGTAAAATTTTCTTTATGCCTTAGCGTGTATTTTTTACCTGTTGGATTTTTTGAGGATTCGATGTCGATCGAAACCCCTTTGCTTTTTGTGCCTTATCATGTTTATGTTAGGATAAACCGATACCTCTTAAGGTTTTTCGAGGGATGATTTTATCGAATCCCTTTTGATTATTTTCCGAGGGTAGCCTTTTTTAACCGGTTTTTCAAATAATTCGAAGGCCTAATTTTTATTGCCGAATTTGGATGTCTCCGAGACGCATTAGTTTGGCCGTAGCCTTTGGGTATCCCTCTTGAGCTTATTTCCCAATAACACTTCAAACTTGTTCGAAGTGTTAGTCCCCGAGAATGATGGCCTTGGCCTATAGATCTAGGGGTTCCTCTTTGAGGTCTTATGAATTCGAGTTTAGATAACTCGAATATGTCGATCGTTGATGGCAGTCCCCGAGTGTTTGAGGTATATTTGTACTTGGACCTTGATCCATTTCTCACAAAATCATAAGTATGGAGCTCGTATAGTAGAAAATTTTCTTTGAGACACAAGATATTTGATATAGAAAGAATGCTTCTTTGAATAATTTATACATGCATACATGTTTTTCCATCAGGGCTCGACTAATCTATATGGACACGATTCATTCGACCCTTTTAGCCCATTAAAAAGTTTCCATATCAAGATCCTTTGACACGAAGTACTTTCCTCGAAAATATAACATCCGAGGGTGATACGCCCCAGTATTGGAGGTTGATTGTAAAGTAGACTTGGATATTGTTGAATTGAGCCAGGTAGCACATAATTGTTGCCTCATTAAAAACCTTGCTGGAAAAATCCATTTGGGACAAAAACTGATCTAAGGAAAAAAGATTGTAACGCGTGCTTTAAAACTTGAGGTCTCGATGTCTTTGATCGAACACCTGCAGTAAGTTAGTATCGAATATATAAATGAAAAGGGGAGAAAGTCATACCTTAACAATAAATATCGTTTGAGAAGTGATATGATCCAATTATTTGGCAGTTGTTCGCAGTCAATTGTGCCAAGCTTATAAGATCCCTTTCTGACGATGTTGAGGACTTGGTAGGGTCCTTCCTAATTTGAGTCGAGCTTCCCTTCATTATGATATCGAGTATTGAGGGTGACTTTACTAAGGACTAAGTCCCTGACTCTGAAGTGATGAAGGTTGGTTCTTCTATTGTAGTATCTCTCGATTTGTTGCTTTTGTGTAGCCATTCGAACGAGTGCGGCTTCTCGTTTTTCATCCAATAATTTGAGGCTAGTATTCATAGCCTTGTGATTTGACTCTTCTGTTGTATGTCTAAACCTGGCACTTGGTTCCCCGAATCCGACTGGAATCAAAGCTTCGGAGCCATATACTATGGAGAAAAGGTTGTCCCCCGTACTGGACTTCGATGTTGTTCGATATGCCCAAAGGACTTCGGGTATTTCTCTCTGTTTCCCCTTAGCGTCATTCAACCTTTTCTTTAGATTTTGAATGATAGTCTAGTTCATCGATTCGGCCTATTTGTTCCTATTACGATGATACGGTGTTGATAATATCCTTTTTTATTTTATGGTCTTTGAGGAATTTCATCACTTTGATGCTGATAAATTATTTTCCATTGTCCCACACTATTTCGGCGGGTATCTCGAATTGACACACGATGTGATCCCAGATGAAATCTATAACCTCTTTCTCTCTCACTTTCTCGAAAGCATGTGCTTCAACCCATTTAGAGAAATAGTCAGTCATAAATAAAATGAACTTAGCTTTACCTGGGGCCAATGGCAGAGGGCCGACGATATCCATCTCCCAGTTCATGTATGGCCATGGGGATAGGCTTGAATGAAGTTGTTCTTCGGGCTGGTGGATCATCGGTGCAAACCTTTGATATTTATCACATTTTCGAACAAACTCCTTAGTGTCTTTTTCCATGCTATCCCAGCAATATCCTGCTCTAATGATTTTGTGAATCAGTGATTCGGCATCGAAGTGGTTCCCACAAGTGCCTTCATGGACCTCTCATAAAACATAATCGGTGTCACATGGTCCTAAACATACTGCTAATGGTCCATCGAATGTCCTTCTGTATAATGTTCCATCTTCAGCCAATGTGAGTCGAGTAGATTTGGTTCGTAGGGCCCTCGACTCTTTAGGGTACGATGAGAGCTTTCCGTTTTTCAAGTATTCAATATATTTATTCCTCCAATCCCAGGGTAAGCTTGTGGAGTTTATCTCGGCATGACCTTTCTCGATCACGGATCTCGAGAGTTGAATGACAATCCCCGAGTTGATCTCATCCTCCTCGACCGATGACCCCAAACTTTCAAGCGCATCGGCCTTACTGTTTTGTTCTCGAGGTACATGATGTAAAGTGCATTCCTTGATACGGCACAAAGTTACATGTATCTTGTCCAAATACCTTTCTATCCTCTCGAACTTCGAAGGTTTTGTTCACTTGGTTCACCACCGGTAAAGAGTCACACTTGGCTTCAATGACTTCTTCTCCCGATCTTTTAGCTAGCTCGAGACCTGCAATCATGGCCTCGTACTTGGCCTCATTGTTAGTCAACTTAGAAGTTTTGATAGATTGCCTAATAGTGTTACCCGTGGGCGGCTTCAAACCGATGCCTAGCCCGGACCCCTTCACAATCGAAGCACCGTCTGCGAAAAGGTTCCACACCCCCATGATGTACCCAATTTTAACAAGAGTTCCTTTTCAACTTCGGGGACGAGGGATGGCATGAAATCGGCCACGAAGTTCGCTAAAATTTGATTAATGGCCGTTCGGGGCTGATATTCGATATAGTACCCACTGAGTTTGATGGCCCATTTGGCCAATCGTCCCGACAGTTCGGGCTTGTGAAAAATATTACGAAGTGGGTCAGTAGTTAATACACATATGGGGTGACATTGAAAGTATGGCTTTAACTTTCTAGAGGAGCTTATCAGTGCAAGTGCCAATTTCTCTAAGTGTAGATATCTAGTTTCTGCTTCTCCTAAGGTTTGACTTACATAATAAATAGTAAATCGTGTACCTTACTCTTCTCAAAATAGGACGCCACTCACCGCGATTTCTGATACTTCCAAGTACAAGTAAAGTTTCTCATCTGCCTTTGGAGTTTGAAGCAGTGGTGGGCTTGATAGGTATCGCTTCAATTCCTCTAATTCCTGTTGGCATTCCGTGGTCCAGGAAAAATCGTTCTTGTTTTTGAGTAGAGAGAAAAATCTGTGGCTTCGATCCGACGACCTCGAGATGAATCGGCCTAAGGCAACTATCCGTTCCGTCAGTCCCTACACTACTTTGACACTGTCCACGATGATGATGTCTTCGATGGTCTTGATCTTATCGGGGTAGATCTTGATCCTCCGATTCGACACCATGAAGCCCAAGAACTTGTTGAACCGACCCCGAAAGCACATTTCTTAGGTTTGAGCTTCATGTTATATTTCCTTAAAATCTCGGAAGCTTCCTGCAAATGAGCCAAATGGTCCTATGTGCGCAGAGACTTAACTAGCATGTCATCAATATATACTTCCATGGACTTACCTATTTGTTCTTCAAACATTTTATTTACTAGGCGTTGGTAAGTATCTCCTGCATGTGTTAGCCCGAAGGGCATTACATTATAACAATATGTTCCGTACTTGGTGATAAATGAAGTCTTTTCTTGGTCTTCCGGGTTCATTTGAATTTGATTGTACCCGGAATAGGCATCGAGAAAAGTAAGGATCTCGTGGCCGGCCGTAGCGTCGATCATGCGATCGATGTTAAGTGGAAAAGAATCTTTGGGGCATGCCTTGTTTAAATCCTTATAATCTACACACATTCTAAGTTTGTTCCCTTTTTTAGGGGCTACGACTACATTGGCTAACCATTCGGGGTATTTTATCTCCCGAATGGACCCTATTTTGAGAATTTTAGTTACCTCATCTTTTACGAATGTGTGTTTTACCTTGGACTGGGGTCTCCTCTTTTGCTTCACTTGTCTAACCTTAGGGTCCAGGCTTAGTCGATGCATTGTTATCTCCGGTGTGATCCCTGTCATGTCTAAATGGGACCATGCAAAACACTTTATGTTATCAATAAGAAATTGAATAATCTTTTTCCTGAGTTCGGGGGTTAATCCTGTTCCCAGGTTTACCTTTTGCTCGGGCTGGTTCTCTATCAGTATAACCTGTTCCAGCTCTTCGACCTTTGATTTGGTGCCGTTAGAATCTTCGGGAACAACAAAAGTTCGAGGGGTCAGAAAATCCTCTTCTTCTTTTATCTCCTATTTCTCTGATTCGATCGAGGCTAGTGGCGGTGATTGCTATCTGGATTCCTGTTTACCTTTGATGCTCGACTTTTCTGTGGTTGATAGCGTCGATATCGGTGTTACCTCATCGACCACAAACATTTACTTTGCAGCATGCTGCTCCCCATACACTATTTTTACACCGTCCGATGTCGGGAAGTTCATCATATGGTGGAGATCGAAGGGACTGCCCTCATGTTGTGGATCCAAGGCCTTCCAAGTAGGGCGTTAAACCTCATGTCGCCCTCAATTACGTGGAACGTGGTATCTTGAATGATTCCAGTCACGTTCACCGATAGGATAATCTCCCCTTTAGTTGTTTCACTGGCCATATTAAAGCCATTTAAGACCTGAGATACGGGCACGAATTGATCTTGTAGGCCAAGCTGCTCCATAACCCTCAATCAGATGATATTTGCCGAGCTACCTGGATCCACTAAAACACTCTTAACTTGAACTTTATTTAATAAGATAGAAATTACCAGAGCGTCGTTGTAGGGCTGAGAAATGCCTTCTTCTTGTTCGTCATTGAATGATAAGGTGCCTTCCGGCACATAATCCCGGGTTCGTTTTTCCCTAGTGATTGATTCCTTAGTGCATTTGAATATGGGTCTCTGTGGAATTTCGACCCCACCGACGATCATATGAATGACATATTGGGGTTCCTCCTGTTCATTTTTCGTATTGGAGTCCCTTTCCCTGAAATGATTCTTGGCTCGATCGCTGAGTAACTCTTGAAGGTGGCCCTCGTTGAATAGACGAGTTGCCTCCTCCCTTAATTTCCTGCAATCCTCGGTCCTGTGACCATGCGTGCCATGACACTTGTTCATCAAAATATGGGTTTCTTTGGGAAGGATCGGTTTGTATAGGTCTAGGCCACCTAGTATATTTGATCCTTCTGATTGCCGATACAATGCCTGATGCATCGATGCTAAAGTTATATTCCGATAACCGAGGTGCCTCTGTGGGATCGGCATACTTGTCAAGACCATTTTTTCTCATAATTCACCGAGAATTTTGTCCTAGATCATTCCGGGAGGAATTGCGTTCCGGGCCATTGTTCCTTCGATCTACGGTGTACGATTGATATCGGTCTTTGTTCAACCTTGGTTCCCTATCGACGTCCCTCTAACATTTAACTAATGACCTGTTTGGGTGCACTGAACCGGAAGGGGATCCTAGTTGGTCGTCCTCGACCCTGATCTTCGATTGATATCGATTGTGCACATCTGCCCAAGTTACAACTGGATATTCGATCAAATTTTGTTTCAACTGACGTGATGCTATCGAACTCCGTTCATTCAACCCTTGGATGAAAGCTTGAACGTCCTAATTATCTGTGACTAGTGGCAACTCCAGCATTCCATTTGAAATCGGGACACGAACTCCCTCAACATTTCATTATCCCTTTGCTTACCTTCAAAAGGTCTGATTTCCTTGTTGCGAACTTTATGGCCCGGCGTGCACCTTTACGAAGGAATCTGCTAACATGGCAAATGAACCGATGGAATTTGGTGGCAGGTTGTGATACCTAATCATTGCTCCTTCGAAAAGGTCTCTCCGAATGTTTTCAATAACACAAACTCGATCTTATCATCTTCCAAATCGTTACCCTTGATTGCGCATGTGTAAGAGGTAACATGTTCGTTAGGGTCGGTGGTCCAGTTATATTTAGGAATGTCGGGCATGCGAAACTTCTTCAGAATGGGTTTTGGATTCGCACTAGGAGGAAATGACTTTTGTACAAACTTCTTCGAATCCATCCCTTTCAAGATTAGCGGTGCCCCAGGATCTGATCAACTCAGGAGTTGTATGTCTCCCTTTTTTTAATCATTGGCTTCGATTTTCTTCTCCCCTAACTCATTTATTTTGGTGAGCTCCTCGAGCATTTCCATTATATCAGGATTAGTCCTCGACTCATTACCATTCGACCTTTCTAGTACGGCGAGTAATTTCCTGCTCTGCCCTATTCGGAGCTCTATATTGATTTTGAAACTGAGCAATAGCGGCTTGTTGAGCTTGAAGCATCTCGAATATTACTTGGAGACTGACTCCATCTCCTCTACCCTGTGTTCCTTGGCCACCATATCGGCTTTCTCTGCGTACACTCCCATCGAGATCTGAGCCTAGGTGCACATTTAGAGCAACGTGCGAACTGACATCGATTGGGTTGGCAACTGGTGCTCCCCCGAGATTATCCTGTGGTACCTCGAATCCTAGAGCAATCACATTTTCGTTTTCCTCGTGGAATCTGAGGCCATTGTCATCGTGTGTGGATGCGTTTTGTGAGTTTGACATGTTTTAACCTGATTGCAAATACTTGACAAGAACAAGCGTAAAATAGTGTATTTTACCAGAATCAGTACTAAACAATCACTATTATTCTTAGCCCCACGGTGGGTGCCAAACTGTTTACCCTAAAATTTGAGTAACAATTAAACTTATATTGTGATTTTAAGGATATGTGATTTAATCCAATACCAATTGATAAAAAATTAATTAAATAGATGAATTGGAACAATAAAATAAATCAAACTAGTTTGCAAGAAATGACTCGACTTCGATTCGAGATAGTCTCGAGGTTGGATAATAAGAACAGTAAAGAATGGAACAATTCTTAAGAACAGTAAGTAAAATAAAGAGAGCAGCGGATGTGTGTATTCTTATAAGTGAATAATGATGGTCATTACAAGTGAATGAGATTCCTCTTTATATAATAGAGCAGTCCTAAACAAGGTACACTTCTAATTATAGTAGGAAATCATATTAACAATTGATTAACTGCCAAGATCAATCCATTCTGAAATTCACACCACGATCCTCGACCCCTCGCGGATAGCTCGACCTTTCCGTTATTAAGCTATACCGGCGTCATTTCGGGGTTCACCCTTTTCTGACCTCGATTATTGATGTCGACCTCGATCGAGAATAGCGGCTTCGATCCCGGACTCGACGTCCTAGCCTTTTTAAGCGACATCTGTCTTTCGATCAAAGAATGAAATCGGATAGCCCCGATTTTCACCGTATACATCGAGATTTAATATATGAAAATAGAATCTCTTAAATGGTATAAGGTCTAGATTTCTTCTTTAATATTTCTTACACAAGCACCATCACCGAAAATTAGTCTCAGTATATTTGCTACTATAAAAACTTAGGAAAGAAAATAAATCTTTTTGGGAAAAAGTTGTTACACAAACTTAGTACTAGAGTGTCATTTTTATTTTCTCGAAACATGCTTGGATATGCTTAAAATGTGACTTCTTTTCGCCTTGTCCTTTGACTACTTCTAACTTTTTCTTCTTACTTTTACTTTCTCACTTGCCTCCCCTATTTTGCCTGCTTATTTTGAGTTTGTTTTGTTTAGTATTTGTGAGAGTTTGAATTTGGTTATAGGAGAACAAATTGATTTTGGAGCTACAAGATGAATTTTGTTTTTAAAATAAAGGAAATTAATTTGAACAAGAAAACAATACATTCTTGCTCTTCGATATGAGACGATCCAAGATCTAGCTAGTCCCTCAGATTGGTTGAGTTTTGGATGTTGGGCTTGTGGAGGAGTTAGCCCATGTCAAGCATTTGAGAGTCTTCTTTTTCAGTTTGGGTCACTTGGATAAACTGATGGGTATGTGCGGAAAATACACAAATAACCATATTTGGGGCTGCTATTTAGTAACTAGCCAATACTTATTTTGTTCAAAAAATTTGAACTAAAAATCATAACTTCAAGACTTTGTGTCCTGAAAAATTGAAATTCAAGACACACTGACAAACTGAAATTAGAGTGTACCATCAAATAATTTTTTTTTTACAACATGATGGATATTGAGGTCTGCTCTAATACCTTGTGAATATAATTTGAGATTAATTTATTTAAATTTTATATTTACAGTTAAACCTCCCTATAACATCTTCATTTGTTTTGATATTTTTTTGTTGCTATAACGCTGTTATAGAGAACATATATTATAACATAAGATGAAAAATTGGTTCCACAGGAAACTTGAACATTATATAGTATAGTGTTGATATAAATGATAGGCTTCCTATAAAGAGGTCTGACTTAATTAGATTTGAATCGAAGTGATTAAATATAAATTAAATATTGAGAAAATAAACATTCTTAATGATCTAATGTTCAAATTTAAAGATTTAATAATTACAACAACCAAATGTTTACTCAAATTCAAATATTATGATTTCTTTATCCTTAACCAGATATGTTGTGTTCGAATCCGAGGAATGAAAAAACAACCTAGTAGAGAATGCTTCATTTTTTAATACGAGATGCGAATCCGGATAAGTTGGAGTCAGAATGTGAATGTTGATCACCGAGTGTCAAAAGTCAAAACAAATATTATAATTAAAATTTAAGGAAAAAAACAAATGGGCCTAAGTGGCTCTTGATCATATGTAGTGCCCTTGAAATATTTACCTAGTCATTAGAAAATGATAGGTGAAGAGTGTCAAGTTTAAGTTAATTGTGAACGAGCGTGGCTTCCATGATGAGGCCTTAATTTCATCACTACGTATATTGAGTTGACACAAAAAGGAAAAAGTTCGCATGCTTTGATTGCATAATCACCGCCAATCCATGCTTCTATTAATCAGTATTTTATGATTCATTATTAGTGGGGCCACCGGCAGCTTGTAAATACAATTAGAGAAATCTAATTCACGAATCGTTAGTAGTAATTTATAAATCATTTTATGTATTTTGTACAAGGAACCAAGACATGTTCATTGAATTTAAACGCATTCTAACAGCCTTCAACTTTGAAGATATAGCTTAGATCACATACTCCAAATGGGACACATAAATATTTGATCCTAAATAACACACACATATATAAAATTTATTGGGTCTCATCGTTCACGTAACCTCAATAAAGGTTTCTTCTTTATTTATCACTAGTATTCGTACATGCGCGTTGCGCGAAAAATGTTAAATATAATTTTTTATAAAAAAATATTATTTAAAAAATACAGTAGAAAGAAAAAAGCATTCAAATGCTATTATTAGTTGAACATGTAAATGCATTGAATATTCATACATTAAAGTCATGAGAAAATACACATATATCCATTATAAAGCAGCTCTTACGGAAGATAATGAAACTTTTGATTATTGGCCACATTCAGATTCTAAGACATATATATATATATATATATGTTCGAACTTTTATAAGAAAGAAAGACAGTAGATTATACATATTTGGTATACATAACAAAGATTTTTTTAAATGCAAAGAATAAAATATTCCTTTCACCTGGTATCAAAGCATCAAGCATTGAGGGAATAGATCTTTGATCGTCAGTTATTAAAAACAGGATAAGACAACTTGTTTGAGAGCTGCAACTGCATAGCCTACATATATTCTAATGCTTCTTCATCGTCGTCAATAAAGGAATTGAAATACAATATTGAGGAATGTTTTACAATATAGTAAGAGATCACACGAAATAAGCTCCAACATTATTAACTTCACACCACTTGCCACAATATGTGGTCCTTCTCTTTTTAAAGTGTTTGGCAGAATCAATTGCAACTGCTCAATGCATGTATTAGAATGACAACTTGAAATGGAAGACTGTGGCCACCTAAACTTTTCCTACATTTCAAAAAATGTCACCTCAGTTCTAAGAGTTGAAGAGAATAAACCTTACAGAGACAAAAAAATTTGAATTTCTCTTTGCACATTGTCAGGAAAACATTGAGGTTCTTGAACTGGGAGCAAAAAATAAAACAAAAGTTTTAAATAAAAAAATATCATGCTACAAAATAGACGATGCACCAGGAAAATATTAATTTTTCTATCACAACACATAAAGTTGTAAAAAGCAAAATGACAAAAATTTAGAGCTCAGTTCATAAGAATATATGTATAAATCTACAAAGAATACATACCTCATTTTTGTAAACATTGTAGTTTAAGAAGTCCTCATTGTAGTTACACAAGCGGATGTTAGTTTTGGCATGCCTGCACATAGATATAACCTTTTTAGTCAAAGGCATGCAATGATTTGAAAAGTAGAATGACAGAAATGCAAAAGTAAGTTCAAAAGAATATCTGAATAAATCTACAAAGAATGTAGAAATTACTTTCATATACATTGTAGTTCAAGAAGTTATATTTCTAACAACACAAGCAAATCGTGATTTTGATATGCCAGCACGAAGATATAATTTTTTTTTAATCAGATGTGCAAAGTTTTAAATAGCAGAATAATAGAATAACAGTGTCACGACCTAAAATCCTACCTCAGGTCGTGATGGCGCCCAACATCGGGGTCAGGCAAGCCAACACTCGAATTACTAAGGATTTCCTATATTTAATTAAACATTTCAACATGTGCCAAATTTTAAAGCTCAAACATTAACTGAAAAGGATAATTAGCCAGTTCAACCAAAAGTAGTCATAAAGAGGTACGAGCTAATACATATACAGTCCCGTAGTCCATAATAACTATCGCGTGTGTTTCAGGAACTAGTGTCACAAGTCCTACGGGCAACTAGCAGAATATACAAAGATATACTATAAATATCCCAAATAGACAGGAAATAACAAAAGAAACACCATGGTGCTGTCGAGGATCGTCAGGAGAAGCAGCTCACCGTGAAGTCAGGTCCAATCTATACTCAGAATCGAGCTCCGGTCTTATAACCAGATGCAGCAGCCTCAGAACCTGTACAATTAAGTACAGAAGCGTAGCATGAGTACATAATAAATATGTACCCAGTGAGTATCCCGTCTAATCTCAAAAAAGTAGTGACGAGAGGTCGACTTGACACTCACTAGGGTCCAACAATAAAAATTAACAAGGTATGGTAACAGCAGTAGGCATATGAGGATGATAAAGATAGTAAACATTTAAGGTGATGGCAGTTCAAATAAATTCTATAAGTAAATAAACAATTACTACTTCATTTTCCCCCACAAATCTGTCATTTCAATATCCATGAAATCATTAGCAATTTAACATACGCATACGGGATAAGGACAACCGGCCTAAGCCATCATCATAATCATATCTGTGCACTGCCGAGGGTCTAACAGCCCGAACCATTATATATCTTTCAATCCGCCGTGGCGTACGGACCGCTCCTATGAGAGTGGGGCAAATAACACTCCGCTCGCGGAATGTAAATTGCGAAACGGTCACATGCACACAAAATTTCCTTATAAATTACTTTCCAGTGAAAATTCCTTTTAAATTATCTAATTCCATGACCTCAGGAACAAAGCTACATATAACAAGAATTCATGAAGAATATATTTCATTTCGAGGAAGAATACAAGGCATGATGTGGGCCTAACTACCCGGACATAACAATAATAGCCGCTACGTACGGACTCTCGTCACTATGTACGTACGTAGCCCCACAAACATTTAACACATAGCATTTAGATCACCTGTGGGGACAATTCCCTCTTACAAGTTTAGAAAGGAGACTCACCTCGTGTCGAATCTACTTCCCGGACCAAGAACGTGCCCGAAACTCCAAACTTGTCACCCAAGGACTCGAAACTAATCAAATGTTATGTAAATATATCAAATTATACTCAAATCATGAAATTCTCCTATTTACTTCGTCATTTCATCATTCTTGAAGAAATCCTAAAATTCACCCCCCGGGCCCGCACGCTCGGATTCCGAAAATTTTCGAAGGAATCGATTACCCATAACCTAAGGATCATTAATATATAGTTTTTGTGTGAATTCATGCCAAATTTCTTGGTAATTCTCCAAATTTTCATAAAACCTAGGTTTTTTAATCTAACCCATGATTTTCCTCTAATTAGTGTGTTAATCCACCTAAAGGTTCAAGTATTCAACTTAAATTTATAGTAGAAACCACTTACCTCTCAGTTTCTAGGTGAAATCCCCTCTTTGAAAGCTCCAAAAATCGCCCCAAGTGAAGAAAAATGGCTAAAATGGGACTAAGTCCCGTTTAAAACTAACACTGCGCAGCTGCCCCTTCAGTGCGATCGCAGAGGGGTACGTGCGATAGCGGAGAACAAATTGGGCCAGGCCTGTGCAATTGCGGGGGAGGGGGTGCGATCGCGGAGAACAAAATTGGGCCAGGCCATAAATCACCCTTGTGCGATCGCACACAGGCCCATGCGATCGCACACGGCATTTTCCCATGCCCCTGCCAACTCTTCTGTGCGATCGCACTAATGCACCCGCGATCGCACTGAAGGAAACAGTCAGTGAAAAATCTGGTGTTTTGAATTAAACTCCGGGGGGTCCGAAACTCACCGGAGCCCCTCGGGACCCCGTCCAAAGGCACTGTGAAGTCTGTATTTATGATACAGACTCGCTCGAATTTTCGGAACGTGAAAAACAACAACGAAACTAAGAATTCAACCCCAAAACAAAATCAAATCAAACTTTGAACTTAAAGTTCTAGAATTCGCTTTCAATGCGCCGAACCGACCTATACTACTCGGAATGACACCAAAATTTGCAGGCAAGTAATAAATGACAATACGGAAATATTCCTAGTTTCGGAATTCCGTTCGGACCTCGATAACACAAAAACACGTTCCAAACCAAATTTCAAACTTAAGGAAACTCAAATTTTGATATTGGGTGCCGAAACGCCCCGGGTCATCCAAACCCCATTACGAACATACGCTCAAGTCTGAAATCATTATACGGAGCTACCGGAACCGTCGAAACTTGATTCCGAGGTCGTTTACAAAAAATTTGACCGAAGTCAAACTTGGCCTTAAAGGCCAACCTTAAAGAACCAAGTGTTCCTATATCACTCTAAACACTTCCGGATCCCGAACCACCCGTCCCCGCAAGTCATAAATCATAATAAGCCGCTACAGGAAGTTTCATTTAGGGGAACGGGGTCTGATAACGCAAAATGATCGGTCGGGTCGTTACATTCTCCACCTCTTAAACAAACGTTCGTCCTCGAACGAGTCTAGAATCATACCTGAAGTGTTGAATAAGTGTGGGTATCTGCTCCACATGTCCTCCTCGGACTCCCAAGTCGCCTCCTCGACCGGTTGGCCCCTCCACTGGACCTTTACGGCAGAAACTCTCTTAGATCTCAACTGGCGATCCTGCCTGTCAATAATGGCAGCTGGATCCTCCTCGTAGCCCAAACTCTCATCCAACTGAATGGTGCTGAAATCAACCACGTGATAGAAGTCGGCGTGGTACCTTCAGAGCATGGATACATGAAAGACCGGATGAACTCTTGATAAACTGGGAGGTAAAGCAAGCTCATAAGCAACCTCCCCAACTCGCCTCAACACCTCGAAGGGACCTATAAACCTTGGGCTCAACTTTCCCTTCTTCCCGAACCTCATGATACCTTTCATTGGTGAGACTTTCAACAGAACCTTATCTCCCTCCATAAATGATACATCACGCGCCTTCTGATCCGCGTAACTCTTTTGTCTGTACTGTGCTGTGCGGAGCCTTTCCGGAATCAACTTCACTTTCTCCAAAGCATCTCTCACCAGGTCGGTGCCATATAAATTAGCCTCGCCAGGCTCAAACCACCCGATAGGAGAACGACATGGCCGACCATACAAAGCCGCGAATGGAGCCATCTCGATGCTGGACTGATAACTGTTATTATAAGCAAACTCGGCCAAAGGCAAGAACTGGTCCCATTGACCTCCAAAGTCAATCACACATGCCCTGAGCATGTCCTCCAATATCTGAATTGTGCGCTCCGACTGACCATTAGTCTGAGGGTGAAATGTTGTGCTGAGGTCTATCTGGGTACCTATCTCACTATGCAATGCTCTCCAGAAGTGCGGGGTGAACTGAGGACCTCGATCTGATATAATCGACACCGGCACACCGTGCAACCGGACTATCTCCCGAATGTAGATCTGGGCCAACCTCTCAGAAGTATATGTAGTAGCCATTGGAATGAAATGTTCCGACTTGGTCAACATGTCCACAATAACCCAAACCTCATCAACCTTCCGCAAGGTCCGAGGCAACCCAACCACGAAATCCATAGTGATGCGCTCCCATTTCCACTCAGGTATGGGTATCTGCTGGAGTAAGCCTCCTGGCCTTTGGTGCTCATACTTAACCTGCTGCAATTTAGACATCTAGCCACATACTCCACTATGTCCTTCTTTATCCGCCTCCACCAGTAGTGCTGTATCAAGTCACGATACATCTTTGTAGCACCAGGATAAATAGAATACCGGGAACTATGAGCCTCCTCTAGAATCCTCTCCCTCAGGACATCAACATTAGGAACACATAAACGGCCCTGAAGTCTTAGAACACCATCCTCGCCAATAGTAACCTCCTTGGCACCACCCTGTACCATTGTCTCCCGTAGCTCTGCCAAGTACGGATCATCAAACTGTCGAGCCTTAATCTCCCCCAATAACGAAGACTGAGCAACCACATGTGCTAAAACTCGACGAGGCTCTGAAAGGTCTAATCTCACTAGGCGATTAGCCAAGGACTGAATGTCCAAGGCTAGAGGTCTCTCCTCTGCTGCAATATAAGCCAAGCTACCCATACTTTCTGCCTTCCTGCTTAAGGCATCTGCTACTACATTTGCCTTGCCAGGATGATAAAGAATGGTGGTGTCATAATCCTTCAGCAACTCAACCAACCTGCGCTGCCTCAAATTAAGATCCCTCTGTTTGAACAAGTGTTGTAAGTTGCGGTGATCCGTATAAACCTCACAGGACACCTCATACATGTAGTGCCTCCAAATCTTAAGAGCATGAACAATCGCCGCCAACTCCAAATCGTGCATAGGATAATTCTTCTCATGAACCTTCAGCTGGCGCGAAGCATAAGCAATAAATCTCCCTTCCTGCATCAACACACACCCTAAGCCAACACGTGAAGTGTCGCAATATACTGTATACATCCTAAACCGGAAGGCAATACTAAAACTGGTGCTGAGGTCAATGCTGTCTTGAGCTTCCGAAAGCTAGCCTCACACTCATCGGACCACCGGAATGGGGCATTCTTCTTAGTCAATCTAGTCAATGGGGCTGCAATAGAAGAAAACCCCTCCACAAACGGCGGTAATAACCTGCTAGGCCCAAGAAGCTCCTGATCTCTGTAGCTGAAGTAGGACGCGGCCAACTCTGAACTGCCTCAATCTTCTTAGGATCAACCTTGATACCCTCTCCGGATACCACATGCCCCAAAAATGCCACGGAATCCAACTAGAACTCACACTTGGAGAACTTAGCGTATAGTTTCTGTTCCCGCAAGGTCTGGAGCATAACTCTCAAATGATGGTCGTGCTCGCCCAGGCTACGTGAGTAAATCAAGATGCCATCAATGAAGACGATGACGAAGGAATCAATATACGTCCTGAACACCCTATTTATCAAGTCCATGAATGCTGCTGGAGCATTAGTCAAGCCAAAGGACATCACTAGGAACTCATAATGGCCATATCTCATACGGAAAGCAGTCTTCTGAACATCTGAGGCCCGAATCTTAAACTGATGATATCCCGATCTCAAATCAATCTTAGAAAACACCCGAGCACCCTGCAACTGGTCAAACAAATCGTAGATGCACGGAAAAGGATACTTGTTCTTAATGGTGACCTTGTTCAACTGGCGGTAGTCAATACACATCCGCATAGACCCATCCTTCTTATGCACAAATAGGACTGGAGCACACCACGGCGATACACTCGGCCTGATAAACCCCTTAGCCAACAACTCCTCAAGCTACTCCTTCAGCTTCTTCAGCTCCTTCGGAGCCATACGGTATGGGAGAATGGAAATAGGCTGAGTGCCTGGATCTACATCGATACAGAAATCAATATCTCGATCCGGAGGCATGCCTGGAAGGTCTGAAGGAAATACATCAGCAAACTCTCGAACAACTGGCACTGAATCAATCGTCTGAGACTCGGCAGTGGTGTCCCGCACATAAGCAAGATATTCCAGACAACCTTCTCGACCATGTGTCGAGCCTTCAGGAATGAAATAACCCGACTGGCTGCACTAACTGAGGAACCTCTCCACTACAGCCTAGGCGACTTGGGCATGGCTAGAGTAACTGTCTTGGCATGGCAATCTAGCACGGCATGATAAGGAGATAGCCAATCCATGCCTAAAATAACCTCGAAATCAACCATATCGAGCAATAAAAGGTTCGCTCTGGTCTCGAACCCACAAAATGTAACCACACAAGACTAGTAAACCCGGTCTACCACCACAGAATTGCCCACAAGAGTGGACACGTAGATAAGGGAACCCAAGGACTCACGAGGAACATCCAGAAAATGAGCAAATAATGCTGAAACATATGAATAGGTGGATCCTGGATCAAATAATACTGAAGCCTCTCTACCACATACAGAGATAATACATGTGATCACGGCGTCTGAGGCCACTGCGTCTGATCTGGCCGGTATAGCATAGAATCTAGCTGGAGCACCGGAAGACTGAGCTCCACCAGAGTGAATGAGAGCTGACTGACCTCCCCCTGACTGGCCTCCACCTCTAGGACGACCCCTGCCGACCTGTCCTCCACCTCTAGGTGGCCGGACTGCTGGTGCTGGACCCATAGGCTGATAACCCTGCTGCACTTCCTTGCCCTGAAGCCTGGGACAAAACCTCTTCATATGACATGGATCCCCACACTCATAACAACCTCCAGGTACCATAGCCTGTTGCCTCGAAGAGGAACCCTGAATGGCCGGAGAGCGATGTGAACCCTCTGGCATAACACTGAAGTAGGGACTGGAGGATCTCGGATGACTGGAATAACCACTGGGTGGACTCTGAATGGCTAGAGGGAGGTAGGAACGCTCTAGCATGGCACTGAAATAAGGCCTCGCTGGAACACCTCGGGGGGGGGG
>ML298370.1:0-13906 GCA_005239495.1 Nicotiana undulata | reverse complement strand
TGCTCTGTTGGTATACATATATACTATATTGGTATCACATGGTACTAGAAGTCTTTTTTGCAATTTATACTTTTATTGTATTGTTTAATATTTTATTATCATTTTTATTTATTTATTATATCAATTATATCTTCTTATTGTATAAAAAAGAATAATAAAAATAATGAAAACAATAAATGAAATTGGATAATGAAGAGAAAAAGAATATAAAAAAAGAAGTAAATGAAATTAGAAAATGAAAAAAGAAAAAATTAAGAAGAAAACAAGAAAAAAGAAAAGGAGAAAAGAAATAAAAAAAAGGAAAAAGAAAAAGAAAAAGAAACATAGAAATAAAAAAAAGAATTAGAGAAAAAAAAGAAATTTCACCACAAAAATTACTATGGGTAGGAAATGTAATTAGTTTGATGGGTAGAAAAATAAATGGATAGATAAGGATAAATAGTTTTATTTTTGTGGGTAAGTGTGTCATTCTCCCTAAAATTAAATTTGAAGATTTGTAACTCAATTTTCAGAAGCTCATTGTGGCTTGATTTTTTTTTAGTATCATCATTAAAAAGAAACTTCAGTATTATTAAAAAGAAGTATAATCTATGATTATTATATTTCACTCATATATAGGTTGCATTTATTTACTGTTAATTCTTACAGAATTAAAGTCAAAGTATTGACTTCTTGTAAACTTTTCACTGCAAAATGAGATATGAAAAGATTAATTAGAGAGCATCACTATTAACTTTGGATCCCATAATTATATGATATTTTTAAGGAATATTTGAAGTAAAATAACCACATAATGCTGGAATCCAAAGTTAATATTGATGCTTCTACATAATTATATGATATTTTTATGGAATATTTAAAGTAAAAAATAAATAAATTAAAAGTGTATGGTCTAGTCAACTTTAAAGATTCCAAATTGTTAGTAGTTCTTTTCATTTTTTATTTCGATAGTTAGTAGATCTTGAAGATTAATTTCCTGTTATGTGGTGTCCACAATAATAATAATAATAATATAAAAGTGATGATAGAGTTGAATTTAGGAATAAGAAAAGGGAAAATATGATTTACCTTGAGCAGTTTCTGATGGTAATTAAACCAAGTAATTAAATGTTCCAAGATTATCAAAACATGCTATTAAGAGAAAATTAATTTAATTATATTAACTTCCCTTCATGGATTTGGAAATTAATTCTTTCATACAATGTTCTAACCAGACCAGATTAATTCTGTTACTATTCTTCTTCTTCCTTTGTCTTTGGGTTTTTTCGTGGTTGGTGTTCAAGTATTTCTATTGTAACTCGATTAAATTTGAATTTATATCAAGAAATCCCATTAAAAGTAAAAGGTATATCCATATCCAACGCTCGAATCGAAGACGTTTGATTAAAAATAAATAAATACTTACCTCTCATAACACAAACTCAATTGTCATCTATCTTTTTTAACTATTCACTAGCTCATTTGCTCATTTAAAGAACAAAACAAAAAGTAAAAAATAGAAGCTTTATAATAAAGCCAAGACATGTGATGGTGATGTCATCCCAAATAGAAATGAATGCATCCTTCAAAAAGAACTAAGAGCCCATTTGGACATGAGAAATTATTTTTTTCAAAAACATTTTACCTTTTTTCGAAATCGGCGTTTATTCATAAAAATTTTATTTTTCATTTGAAGATTCATTTTGGAACTTTTCGAAAAATTTAAAAACTCTAAAAAATTATTTTTCAAAATTTTCACTCAAAGTACTCACAAAACTTCAAGAACAATCCAAAATTATATTCATGTCCAAATACAACACTAAATTTCAAATACCATTTTCACTTGAAAACAAATTTCACCTTTTTTTATTGGAATTTTACAATTCTTATGTCCAAACGCCCACTAAATTAGTACTTAATAGGAGTAGTTAATATAATATAATGTTGAAATTTGATTAAAGTGGGGGCACGGAATCTGCATGTCTATATCCAAAGTGACGAACAAAATGTTGCTTATTTTAAATATAATTCCGTGTCCAATTTTCAAATATTTATTTTAATAGTAAAAACTACAAATTTATAAAAGAACTTAGATATAGTACAGTTAATATTCTGTTTGGAAGGAAAGAAACAAAGCAAAAACAGATGTGATGGATGTCACGGGTTTGAGTTTAGTGCTACCTAATATGTATCACCACAAGCTTAGGAATTGCATCTTGTTTCATTCTTTTTAGTCTTTTCTTAGTTTTATTATAGTCAGTGAAGTCCGATACACTAAGCTTTTATTATGCGCGGAGTTCGAAAAAAGATCGGACTACAAAGGTCTATTGTACACAATTTTATCTTATATTTTTTTAAAATATTATTTTCACGGTTCGAACTCGTAACCTTCTGATTATATGACAATAATTTTACAAATTACGCCTAGACTCTCCTTCGATATTATTACAGTCACTGGAAAATAATATTTTTGGAATTTTGTTGTTTTGTAATTTAGTGAGCAAGTAATAATTTAAGGTGTGATTTGATATCTCTACTCAAAGTTTGACAGAATAACATGTGTGCTACATGCACAAAAAAGTGGCAGCATTCAAGTTAATTTCAACAATTTCCGAGGTCGCATATAAATAGTTTGATCAGGTGATCTTCCACTTTAAAAATCCTACTCCCTCCCTTCATTTTTATGTGTTCACTATTTAAAAATAGATTTTTATTTTTATTTATCACTTTTAACATATCAGGAGATCATAAATTATTTTTTCTATTATACCTATAATATTAATTACTCATTTAAATTACTTTTTCAAAATTATTAAAAATATACATTAATTAATATATGTATCATGATAAATTATGCAATTCATTTATTTTTTATTTTATGAAAATAAAATCAAAAAAATATCGAATTGTACCGAATAAATTTACAGTGTGAACAATATATTTATATTAAAAATAATAAAGTATTATTTTTTTTCTTGGGACTTGGAATTATGAAACAGTTACAAGCCAATAATTAAGTAGTTAAACGCAAAATCCTAATTATGCTACTCCTATTGAAACGAAATTATTTCAAGCATCTTCATTAGCTAGATACAAGGTATTGTGGCGATTATGAGTAGTAAACTAAAATGTATTGAATATGTATCGTTTCGTATGATTTTGATTTATTTTTTAAAATATTTAATCTTATAGACTTTTATTCTTGAATCCCAACTTACTTAATATTTTTCACTCGTGTGATTTATATTATTTTTGTATTGCTTAGTTTCTTTTCCGTTGATGTAGAATAATTGATGGACCTTTACTCTAGCCATCTTTCATATTTTTTTAATTCATCACCTTTTAAACTGTAAAAATATCTAGAGAGTTTTGCTAAGTCCTATAAAAGTACTTATGTTATTGCATTCTACTTCTACTAATGAATTTTACATAGACACTAAAAAAAATTACCGAAAATTTATCGAACCGTACCGATTCTGAAGAGAAACCGACATGATTTGGACGATTTCAAAAAGTCTAATTTTGATTATACATAACAAAATAATCGAAAAACTTATATAGATTAAATTTTATAAAATATCGATCAACCCGAACCATTAACACCCCTAATTAGTTCACGAGTATTTGAAGCAATGCAGGTTCAATTATTTGAGGAACTGCACATAAGTACTGACTGGAGAATAAATATACCCAAAAAATAATTAAACGAGTAAGATAAATAATAGCACATGGTAATAAGCTATGGGTTGCAAATTCAAAGTCTACTAGTTAAATATATGCTCCATATATCAAGTTCTATGGAAGTCAACGTAACTTTGAGGAACTTTTACCTAAAGAAAAATCCTACTTTCCAACATTATTTGACTTTTTGCTTCGATATACATCATTGGTTTTTGGTCAAAAATCGTAGATCGTTGAAGATTATTAGCTTTAATCCTTTGAGTACTTTTTAAGGTTCCGGCAATACGCAAATTCGTAGGGATTCGAGAGTCTTGTTTAGAAAAAAAAATTGAGACATAAGTGTTGCCCCGTGGCTCGTATGAACCTCTTAAAGAGTGAATTTTGTGAGTTTATTCTCTAGATATTTTATGTTTTTTATATGTAGTGAATTGGATATATTTACTTGTGGATGTAGGCCAATCGATCAAACCATATTAAATTTTTATATTTTTTTTGTTATTTGATTTATCATCATTGACGATATATGTTATTAGCTTCCGCGTGACATCAAATTATTTTGATTTTATAAACACTCAAAAATACAAGAAGTCAAGACCATGGGAACCCAAAATTTGTCTCAAAGACTTTTGTTATATATATATATATATATGCGCGCAGCATAAGCATTTACTATTTCCAGGTTATGTGTGTGAAATAAACGGTCTGCAGAGGCTACTGTATTATATACATCTTTTATTTATACGATTAAATTATATAAAGAATTCAATCTGTGATAGTAGATAATGGGGAGCATATCCTTCATTTCCACTCTTTCCTTTTTTAGTTCCATGTGAACGAATATAATAAGTTTGACTCTTTAGCCGCTTTCTGTAAATCCAAATTCCAAATGCATCGGCATGCCCACCACGTCTGTATTAAAAATTCAAAGAACAAGAAAATGAGAATATTAATTTGTATTCGGCTAAAATCGAGCATAATCGATTTTATGGGTTCGAGGGTCTGCCTCGAGGTTAAGTTCATAGCGAAGTGAGTTCGAGGTCGACGAACACGAAGACCGAAGGATCGAGACCTGACACGATCGATATCGGGCAACAGAATAGCGAAATATTAGTGATCAACCACAAATCTAGGCGGGAATCCCGGGATTGACAGAATCGCCAGCGGTTATTGATACCAATCATAGATTTCACTTCTGAAATTATAGTTATACCTTATTTAGGATTCATCTACTATATAAAGAGGAACCCTGTTCATTTTTAACACGACATATTATAACAATCATTGAGAAATAATAATATTCTGCTATTTTACTTGCTTACGATTCCCTATTGTTCTTATTGTTCTTGTTGTTCTTAACGCTTGATCTCAAGCCTATTCCAAATCGAGGTTGATAACTTGCAAACGGCACTGGTTTGGTTTATTTTAATCGTTTAATTCACTTAGCCATTTATCAATTGGCATTGAATCATATCACGTATCCTTATAACCACATTACAAATTAATTATTACTCGTATTTCGAGGTAAATAGCTTGGCGCCCACTGTGGGGCTAAAGATAGTAGTGATTGTTCAGTGCTAATTCTGGTATAACACACTATTTTACACTTGTTTCTTGTCAAGAATTTTGTTTTCAGGTTAAACCATGTCAAACTCACAAAACACAGCTACACAAGGCGACAACGGGCTCGGACTCCACGGGGAAAACGAGAATGTTATCGCTCCAGGAAACGGGGTGTTGCAGGTCGACCTCGGAGGAGCATCGCCCGCCAACCCGGTTGATATCAGTTCACATATGTATTTAGGCGCATACCCCGAAGGAAGTGTATGCAAAGAGGGTCGAACTGACGGTCGAGGTACACAAGGCAGAGGAGACGAAGGAGTCAGTCTCCAAGTAATATTTGAAATGCTGCAAGCCCAACAAAACGCCATTGCTCAGTTGCAAAATCAGCACAGGGCACCAAATAAGGTCGAACAAGAGGCTACTCGTCGTACCGAGCCAGTGCCTGAAAGATCGGGTGATAATACTTCGACAACCCACCCTGCTATAATGAGGATGCTCGAGGATCTTACTAAGAGAATAGAATCGGGAGAAAAAAAAACCGAGGCCAAGGACAAGAATGTGGAAACTTATAACTCTCGAGTTGATCAGATACCGAGGGCACCACCGATCTTAAAGGGAATGGACTCCAAAAAGTTTGTGCAAAAACTATTCCCTCTAAGTGCGGCACCAAAACCCATCCCAAAGAAGTTCCGTATGCCCGATATACCTAAATACAACAGGACCTATGACCCAAATGAGCACATTACTTCCTACACGTGCGCCATAAAAGGAAACGATTTGGAGGATGACGAAATCGAGTCCGTATTGCTGAAGAAGTTTGGGGAAACCCTGTCGAAGGGAGCTATGATTTGGTATCACAACTTGCCGTTGAATTCTATCGACTCGTTCGCCATATTAGAGGATTCATTTGTAAAAGCATACGCTAGGGCCATAAAGGTTGCAACGAGAAAATAAAACATCTTCAAAGTGAAGCAGAGGGAGTCACGACCCCAAATCCTAACAGGTTGTGATGGCGCCTATCGTGGAACTAGGCTAGCCAACCATCATATTACTACGCATTTATTTCATTATGGTAATTCACAATTCAATAATAAAACAGCAAACAAAGCATAAATATATTCTTTAAGTCTTAGCGTCCCAATAATAGTCTAAACAAACTCTAAACAAAACCTCCCAAGACTGGAGTCAACATGGACACGAGCATCTACAAAATAAAGCTAACTTTACTAATGTATTAAATAAAGTTAGGGATGAAATGCTAAAACTAAATAAGGAAGGGAAATGGAGAAGCTATGGACGATGGACAGCTACCTCGAAATCCCGTAAAGTTGTTGCTAACGAACAAGACAGCTAATGCTAACAGGTCGTGATGGCGCCTATCGTGGAACTAGGCTAGCCAACCATCACATTACTACGCATTTATTTCATTATGGTAATTCACAATTCAATAATAAAACAGCAAACAAAGCATAAATATATTCTTTAAGTCTTAGCGTCTCAATAATAGTCTAAACAAACTCTAAACAAAACCTCCCAATACTGGAGTCAACATGGTCACGAGCATCTACGAAATAAAGCTAACTCTACTAATGTCTTAAATAAAGTTAAGGAATGAAATGCTAAAACTAAATAAGGAAGGGAAATGGAGAAGCTGTGGACGCTGGACAGCTACCTCAAAATCTCGTAAAGCTGTTGCTAACGAACAAGACAGCTAATGCTCCAAATCGGTACCTGGATCTGTGCACAGAGGCACATGGAGTAATGATGAGTATTCCAACTCAATAGTAATGAAAATAAATCACAGTATGAGAAATACAAAACACACAGCACAGATACACCAATTCACAAAACTAGTAAAACACCAAGTCGCCATAGAGTATTCATCAAATAATAAGTTCGAAAACCAATTTCCATAAATCCTTTGAAACAAGTAGAATTTCAATGTATCTCAGTAAAACTCTCAGTAAAAATCAGTTTAAAAATGAAGTGAATCATAGTTCAAAAACTCAGTAAATTCATCATAAATCTGCCCCTCGGGCCATAATCATTTCTCGTAACAAATTTCCCTTAGTATCAGGCCCATCAAGCAACCTCACAGTCACTCAATATTAGTCCATCAGGCAACCTCACAGTCACTCAATATTAGCCCATCAGGCAACCTTACAATCACTCAGCATTAGCCCCGTGGGCAACATCACTCATTAGGTACCTGCGCTCACTGGGGGTGTGTACAGACTCCGGAGGGGCTCCTACAGCCCAAGCGCTATAACAAGCCACATCATGGCATAAATCACTCGCAATATAGGCCCGCAGCCTCACTCATATCATAACATCCTCACAATATTGTCCTGCAGCCTCACTTAGTCAGACACTCTCAACATGCCCCTCAGGCCATAAATATACCGGGTTCTCGACCCAAAAATAGTGTTTCATTTTCAAGAAATAATATCAAGTGAGGAAAATAGTAAAACCAGCCCCAAGGGGTAAACAGATCGACACTAGGCCCCAAACATGGCTTACAACCCAAATCATATCAAAATATAACAATACTATTAAGCATAGACTTAAAAATCGGTTTTGCAACTCAATAGTTGCCTAAATATGGAATATATTTCAAAAGTTCCAATCTTTGCATTTCAAAACCCGTGAAAGGGTGTAAAGACCGGGGTTTCATACCCTCATGACAGGATTTAAAGACATTACTTACCTCAAACTAGCCCGAAAACTATTCCGCAATACGTTTGCCTCTCGTATCAACCTCTGAGCGCTTCAAATCTATAAATATCAGACCGTTATCATCAAATTATGCTTAAGGAATGAATTCCAATTGAAAAATATTGATTTTAGCTCAAAACCCGAAGTTTGCTAAAACCCGACCCCCGGGACCGCTTCTTGGAACTCATAAATTTTTATACCAAAATGTTTTTCGTCATCTCACGAGTCTGTACATATAAAGAACGCTAAAATCGGAGTTCGTTTGACCCTCAAATCGATCCCTAAAGGTCTCATAATCTCAAGCCCTAACTCCGGCTTTTTCTACTGAATTTCATGAATTAAACACTGAGATTATGTTCCTTAATCACCTATAATCGAGTTTTAAGGTCCAAAATACTTACCTCTATGATGAACGTTGATTTTCCCTCTTAACAATCGCCTCAAAAGCTCTATGTCCGTACAAAAATGGTGAAAAGTGGGTATTGGTCGCGGAGGGTTTATTTTTATACTGTCCAGGAATTTCTTCATTGCGATCGCGGACATCAAGTCGCGATCGCGGAGCACAAATTACAACGGCTCCTCAGTGACTTTACGCGATCGCGGAACATTGCACGCGATCGCGAAGAACAATTTTTGACCCCTACTCAGCTAAGCCTACGCGATCGCAGAAGTACCTACGCGATCGCGTAAGAGGAAACCAGAATAAAGATACCAGAAAATCTGCAGCTTTCCCAAGGCCAAAATGCCCGTTAACCACCCGAAATCAATCCCGAGCCCCTCGGGACCCCAACCAAATTTACCAACAATCATAAATAATCATTCAAACTTAGTTTCACCCTCGGAACACCAAAACTAACATCAAAATACCAAAATCACATCGGATTCAAGCCTAAGAACTTCCAAATTTCAAAAATCCACCAATGATGCCGAAACTATCCAAAACAACTCCAATTGACCTGAACTTTTGCAGACATATCCAAAATAGCATTATGAACCTGTTCCAACTGTCGGAATTCCATTCCGACCCCGATATCCTATTTTCCACTGTCGACCGGAAGTCGCCAAAAACTAACTTTCGCCAATTCAAGCCTAATGCTACACCGGACATCACAAAAATATTCTGAACACACTCCTAAGTCCCAAATCACCTAACGAAGCTATCCGAGCCATAAAATCCGCATTCCGAGGTCGTTTACCAATAATTCAACTCTCAATTGACTTTTCCAACTTTAAGGCTATCTTTAAAGACTAACTGACTAAACTCTCACTACCACCATTTCGATTTCAAACCTACCAACTCTAACACATCAATAACAGTATAACCAACCTATAAAAAGTCAATAATAGTAATTATAATGCAGGTACTACGTAACGACATACCGGGTCATTACATAAGAGAGTTCGTATCTCGATTCCAAATGGAACGTATGGAATTACCACCAGTTACTGATGATTGGGTTGTTCAAGCTTTCACCTAAGTATTAAACGAGCGGAGTTCGATCACATCACGACAGTTAAAGCAGAATTTAATCGAGTACCCAGTTGTGACTTGGGCAGATGTTCACAACCGATATCAGTCGAAGATCAGGGTCGAGGACGACCAACTGGGAGCCCCTTCAGGTTCAGTACATCCAAACTGATCGACAGGTAAAAATCAAAGAGATGTTGATAGAGAATCAAGGTCAAATAAAGATCGGTATCAGCCATATGTTTCAGATCGAAGGAATTACCATCCGGGACGCAACTCCGCCCGGAATAATTGAAGGGGTGATTGAGGGAAAAACTCTCGGGGACTTAGGAGTAAAATTGGCTTCGACAAATATGTAGATCCCACAGAAGCACCTCGGCTATCAGAGTACAATTTCAGTATCGATGCATCAGAGATTGTATCAGCTATCAGAAGGATCAAGGACACTAGGTGGCCCAGACCTATATAGACAGATCCTTTTCAAAGGAACCCGAATCTAATTTGTAAGTATCACGGCACTTATGGACATCAGACCGAAGACTGCAGACAACTAAGGGAAGAAGTAGCTCGATTATTCAACGAATGCCGCATTCGATAATTCCTCAGTGATCGAGCCAAAAATCACTTCAAGGAGAGAGACGCCAACAGAAAGAACGAGCAAGAAGAACCTCAGCATGTTATTCACATGATCGTCGGCGGGGTCAACATCCCCACAAGGGCCTATATTCAAACACACCAAGGTGTCGATCACCAGATAAAAACAGACTTGGGACTATGTTCCCTAAGGGACTCTATCGTTCAATGATGAAGAAGAAGAAGGCATCTCTCAGCCGCACAACTACGCCCTGGTAATTTCTATTTTGTTAAATAAAGTTCAAGTTAAACGTGTTCTAGTGGATCCAGGTAGCTCAACAAACATAATCAGATCGAGGGTCGTAGAGCAGTTCGGCTTGCTAGACCGTATTGTACCTGCATCTCGAGTCCTAAACGGCTTCAATATGGCTAGTGAAATAGCGAAAGGGGAGATAATCCTACAAGTAAACGTGGCCGGGACTATCCAAGATACAAAATTCCCTGTCATCGAAGGCGGCATGAGATACAACGCACTGCTTGGAAGGCTCTGGATCTACAACACGAGGACAACACTGTCAGCCCTTCACCAATAGATGAAGTTCCCAACAGTGGATGGTGTGAAAACAGTTTACGAGGAACAACACGCTGTAAAGGAAATGTTTGCAGTCGACGAGGTGACACCGATATCAACACCTTCAACCTCAGAAAAATCGAGCACCAAAGACAAACAGTCAACCAAATAGCAATCACCAACCCAGCTTCGACCGAATCGGAGAAATAGGTAATCGAGGAGGAAGAAGAGAATTTTCTCACTTCTTGAACTTTTGTTGTTCCCGAAGAATCATATTCAACCAAGTCAACGGTCGAGGAGCTAGAACAGGTGATACTGATCGAGTATCTACCCGAACGAAAGGAATCCCACCAGAGATAACAACTCATCGGGTGATCCTGGATCCCAAGTTCAGACCGATAAAAAAAAGAGAAGACCTCATTCCGAGGTAAATCACGACTTCACAAAAGGAGAAGGTAACCAAACTTCTCAAAATAGGATCCATTCGGGAAGTAAAATATTCTGAATGGTTAGCTAATGTAGCCGTAGTCCTTAAAAATGGGAAAAAACTTAGAATGTGTGTAGACTATAAGGACTTGAACAAAGCATGTCTGAAAGACTCTTTTCCACTGCCTAACATAGTTCGCATGATCGATGCCACGGCCGGCCACGAGATCTTACCTTTCTCGACGCCTATTATGGGTACAATCAAATCCATATAGACCTAGAAGACCAAGAAAAGACTTCCTCTATCACTAAGTATGGAACTTATTGTTACAATGTAATGCCTTTCGGGCAAAAAAATGCGGGAGCTATATACCAACGCCTAGTTAACAAAATGTTCGAGGAACAGATAGGTAAATCGATAGAAGTTTACATTGACGATATGTTAGTTAATTCCTTGTGCGCAGAGGACCACTTGACTCATTTGCAGGACACATTCGAAATCTTGAGGAAGTACAACATGAAACTTAACCCCGAAAAATGTGCTTTCGGGGTCGGCTAAAGCAAATTCCTCGGCTTCATGGTATCAAATCGGGGGATAAAAATCAACCCCGATAAGATTAAGGCCATCGAGGATATCACCATCGTAGACAATGTGAAAGTCGTACAAAGGCTAACCGGACGAATAGCTACTGTAACGACCCAGTCGGTCATTTTTTGTGTTGGGACTCCGTTCCCGTGAATGACTCTTTCGATAGTGACTACTCATGCCTTATGACTTGTGTGGGTAGGTAGTTCGAGATTCGAAAGTGATTTGTCCAGTTCAGGAACACTTGGTTCCTGAAGGCTAGCCTATTTGGCTAATTTTGGTTCCGAGTAGCATTTTGAGCAAACGACCTCGGAATCGAGTTCTGACATCTCCAGCAGCTCCGGATGATGATTTCGGACTTGGGAGTGTGTTCGCCTCGAGTTTCTGATTACCCGGGAGTATTTCGGCACCTGAATTGGAATTCAGGATTTCATGTGATTTGGAATTCAGCCTGGAATTGGACCTCGTGATATCATGGTCCGAATGGAATTCCGGAACTGGCAATAGTTCCGTCTAGTCATTTATGACTTGTCCGCAAAATTTGGGGTCATTCCGAGCAGTATAGACCCGTTCGGCGTATTGTTGAGCCATTGAAATTTTACTTGAAATCCTAAGTTTGATCTAAGGGGTTTTGGAGAGTGATTCTTGGTTTGAATGATGTTTTTAGTGTTCTGAGAGCTCGAGCAAGTCCGTCAAGTGGTTTAAGACTTGTGGGTATAATTTTGTCGAGGGCTCGGGTGGGCCTAAGGGTCTCCCGGACCCCGACCGGGGTCAAAAACCAGCAATTGAACTGCTGGTGGAAATTTATTGGCGTGACCGCACCTGCGGTCCATGAGCCGCAGGCGCGAGGTTTGCACCAGCGGAATTCCCCTCGCAGGTGCGGCTCCTTCCGCAGGGGCGGCCTTCTCTCCGCAGGCGCGGCTCCACATGAGCGGACAAAGGCCCGCAGGCGCGACCTTCCCCAGGTGCCCAGGCCATAGCAGGAGCGGCCTATTCTCCGCAGGCGCGGGCAATTATCCGCAGGAGCGAAAAATCCCCCAGTGCCCAGGCCAATTTTCGCATGCGCGACCCAATTTCCGCAGGTGCGAGTCCGCACCTGCGATCCAGAAGTTGCAGGTGCGGAAACTGCTGGGCAGTTCCATTTAAAAGGCCAAGTCGTGAATTCATTCCTAAAATCACATTTCCTCCATTGTTGACGACCCCAAGAGCTCCAGAACGGGTATTTTGGCCTAGGAACTCAGGTAAGTGAATTCTTGACCCTCCGCATGTCATTTCTTCCGTTCTTTGAGAATTTCCTCTTCCTAATTCATGAAAATTCATAAGAAATTGTTGGGGGAAGAAAGAGGGGTTTGATGAAAATGTGAATTCTGATTTTTGGGCCATTGAGGGATGATTAATTGAGTTAATCTTGATCCTTAGGCGACGTATAGCGCGTTTCTTCAAGAATTATAATTTTCCGGACGCCGAGGCTCGGAGTTGAATTTCCAAAGTACGTCAAGAATACGTTTTTAAGGAAATATTTGATAAATCCTCCTCGAATCTTCCTAAATTGATATAATTATGTGCTTTTGGCTAGTTGCGAGCCATCGAGGGTGATTCGGAGGATTCGTGCGTCGTGTTGATTGGTCTGTTGGCCGGAGGAGCACTTGTCTAGGTGAGTCTCATTTCCAAACTTTTTAAGGGGGAAATGTCCCCTAGGCTCTTGATTGATAATTGTGCTCGTTGATGGGGGATACGTACGTACCAGGTGACGAGAGTCCGTACGTGGCATCTATAGTGTATGTTGGGTAGTCGTAGGACCCACGAGCATGTCCTAGTTGTTGTTTGATATTATCTGATGTTTTGTACAAGTTATTACTGATATTTGATGAAATTGAGCTATGATAGCTGCGAATTTAATGTACATAATATTCAGATAAGAATTATGAACTCCACCAATTGAGTAATTGTGTTACTCCTGATATAATTGATAAAGAGCAAAAAGTAAATGAATAATGAGTTGTTGAGCTAAACGAAGGTGGTTAAAATTCCTTCTCGCACTTGAATTGTTCAATCGTGGTAATATTATGAGCAAAGAGGATTATATGATGAAAACCCTAGCTTTGGATATCGAGTANATATATATATATATATATATGCATTCATGCGGTCGCATACACGCATTCATGCATTCATTGTCCCCGAGTCACAAGTTTGATTCGTGATCGGGGAGAACTTATCTTTTTACTAGCCCCTGAGTCACAAATTTTATACGTGATCAGGGAGAGATCAGAATTATTTTACTTTCCCCTGAGTCACAGGTTTGATTCGTGATCAGGGACAATTATACTACTATTTTCATTGGCCC
>MDKH01172935.1:0-27893 GCA_005239495.1 Nicotiana undulata | reverse complement strand
ACCTGCGGAACTCACTTAAAATCCCATACTTCGCACCTGCGGCCTCTTTATCGCAACAGCGGTGCCGCAGGGGCGACATATTGACCGCACCTGCGACCCTTCACTTAACACTCAGAGCCCGCGCCTGCGAACCCATTTCCCGCACCTGCGACCTCGCAGGTGCGATTCTCCTTCCGCCCTTGCGACGAATTTCCGCCCCTGCGCCTTCACTCTCGTGCCTGCGATGTCCGCACCTGCGGCCCAAGCATCGCAGGTGCGATCACACCAGCAGTAGCAGCTTCAGCTGCATTTCAAGTCCCAATTTCTCCGTTTAACGTCCGAAATCAAACCCGAGCCCCTCCAGACCCCAACCAAACTTACCAACATATCAAACATGGTTATTCAAACTTAGTCGAGCCATTAAAACACCAAAAACAACATCAATAAATTCTCATCAAATTCAAGCCTATGATTTCCAAAAATTTCCGAAACACATTGGATCGAAAACCCAACCAAACCATCTCCGAATGACCTGAAATTTTGCAGGCAAGTCCAAAATGTCCTAACGAAGCTACAGCAACTCTCGGAATCCCATTCTGACCCTCGGATCAAAATCTCACCTATCAACCGGAATTCGCCAAAATACTAACTTCGCCAATTCAAGCCTAATTCTACACCGGGCATCCTAAAAATATTTTGAACACACTCCTAAGTCCCAAATCACCTAACGAAGCTATCCGAACCATAAAATCCGCATTCCGAGGTTGTTTACCAATAACTCAACTCCGGGTTGACTTTTCCAACTCTAAAGCTCTTGTTAGAGACTAAGTGTCTCAATCCACTCTATTTTCGCTCCGAACCCGAACCAACCAACCCCAACACTTCGTGAACAGTCTAACCGAGCTACTACAAGAAAAAAATAAAGGAATAGATGCGTATACTGCGTACGACGGACCGGGTCGTTACACCGGCGTAAGGGAACCATAGGAGGCAGTAGGATGGTGAGGGCTTCATAGTCTCCGGCGAGGAGACGGCCGGAGAAGACGAAGAGGTTCATTGGAGAGATAGGAAGTCTCTAAAAGAGACTAGAGAGAGAGAGAGAGTAGAGAGATGAGAGACGAATGAAATGAGGAGGTCGGGGGGGGGGGGGGGGGGGGGGGGGGGGGGAGGTTAGCTTAGGTTTAATTATGGTAACATTGATCTGGGCCGTTGATGTTATTGATCAACGACTCAGATTAGCCGCGGGGTTGGGCCGGGTAGTAGTTTGGGTTTTGGGCTGGGGTTAATTAGGTTAATTTAATCTGGTGGGTTGGGTTTAATTTAGGCTACGGTTGGAATTAAAAGTGGCCATTAGTTAAATATCCGTAAGAATAAAATAAATAATTAATAAAATAGTTAATAATTATATAAAATGAAATTAATACTAAGTAAATGAAAATTAAGGTAATTAGCTAATATTAGGATATGAAAATGACTAATTATAGAATTAAAATAACATAAAATGTATAATTGGCTATAATTGCAAAATTATTGTAATTATAGCTAATAATGCCAAATTGGCTAACTAATGAAATAATTAAATCCTAATAGGATTAAAAATGATATATTGACCCAGGAAATGTTTTGAAATTATTTGTAATGCAATTTATGAATAATTATTGAATATGAAGTACTGAATAAATAGAAAAATAAATTCATAAAAATATGGAAAATTATGGAAAAATACCAATTATTATAAAGAGTGATTTTGAAGGTATATATGTAAGTTTGAAAATAATTTGAGAAAAAATTGGGTATCAACAATCTGCCCTGAGTGTGTGATTTTGTGCATTTTCCTTAGAGCTCTTTAATAATTTTGAATTACTTCCTTACTTGTGTGATACTTTTCTTAGTTATTGCTGATTCCCTGTAATTTCAATCTCATGCTTGATTCTTGGAACCAATTTTCAGAATTAAAATTGTACTCCACCCTATTTATGTGCACAAATATGCTGTTAATTACTTGACATATACTTTCCTTATTTAAAATATTCTGTATTCAGTCCTTATTACATGCCACATGCTTTTACTACCCCTAATATGGTAAAGTCAGTTTTGTAATTGATCATTTTCCTTGTTTAAAACAACTTGTATCTGTTTGAACTATGACTCCCTAATTAAAGGGAGTCCGGTTCTTTAATTGATTCTAATTGAGGTTCTTTCTAAAACTCTGCTAAATTAGTGGTTCTTACCTTATTTCTCCGGCTTGTTTAAGCCTATAAATGTCTGTACTCTCATAGGCATAACACACGAACATATACCTTGTTCTACTCTCTTTTACTCACACACACATTCTATTGCTCCTCTTGATTGCTTGCTGTTGCTCGTCGGCTGAAAGCCCAGATTAGTTTGTTCTGTTTGCTTACTCCTTACTCTATATTTGCTGTCTTCAACTGGTATGTTTCCAACTTACGTTTAAAGTTCAAAAACAATATGTTTCTTTGGGTATTTCAATTCATGTTATTCCTAATCTATTTCTACTTATGGTTCTGTTGTCCTACTTGCAACTAATTTGGGTATACTCTGTTGTTTAGTTCTTAGTACCCCTCCCCTTTAGCCTCATCACGTATACTCCCTCTTGTGTGTTTCAATGTCATCATGTTTGTGTCTTCTATGATCCCTAGTGTATTACAATTGCAGTGTATAGTCTCCATGCAATCTTGAACACATGTTATACTCTAAATTGTTTTCTTAAACCTATGTGTAACTATGTACTACCCTATCCCAGTACTCTCTCGAATCTGATTATGTTTAGATCTTGGCATGAATTCTCGGTGACCAACTGTGTTTGTGACTGTTCAGACTCAATACTAGTGTGTGGCACTCTAATGCTAATATGTATCCTAACCTGTTTCTATGTGTCCCCAATTCCCACTGTCCCTGAGTGAAATCTATGTTTAAATGTACTGGACCCGTTCAAGTTGTCTGCTGCATTTCCAAAGATGTTTAACTTATACTCAAGTTGTTTCATTGCTGATCAAAACCCTTTTTGGAAAACTTCTTTACTTACTGAATCAATCCAGTACTGTTTTTTGTCAAAACCTTTTCAAACTTATCTCATGCATTTCATTTTATTCCTAGACCCTTAAGTTTTGCCTCCTTAGTGTGAGCACTGCTTTGGGACCCCTGAGCTACCTCTGAACTCTGACACACCGAGGCTGGCCTTTCCACACTGCACATGTTCAATTCCTAGTTACCAAGTCTGGGTGTGAGCATTGCCCGAGAGCCCTTAAGGTCCTTAGGGAACTTTGACACACCCGGATTATGAAAGGCTGTGAAATACCATATGGCGATGAGGTTTGGAGGATTTGGGCCTTATTGAAGGCTCTCTATAGAATAACTTCTTATTTTCTATTTTGGTTATGTAAATCATAATCCTGGGCCTGTAATAATTTGTAAACAACTCAGGGGATGGATAGTGAAAAGAGAGGAGGCAACTATGCATGCTTAGCTATTAAAAGGGTAGAAACCATGCTATTAGGTTTTATTTCCTACTTGTGCAATAGATATCATGTTTATGTTCATATGTTAAAATTCATGCATTAGAAATCATGTTTCTTAGGCCTCATACCTACTGTTTCAGCATGCTCACTTTCACTTTGAAAAATCCTGCTAATAAATGGTGTTCTCTACTATCATGTTCTCAGCTGCCATATACGCCTAGAGATCCTGGTTTTAGGCTAAACAACATTAATGAACGTATTATTTTGCATCTTCCGAAACTGTATTTAAAAATTGAAATGTTGACATTTAAAAATCATGTTTTAGGATAAAAATAGCGCTCCTAAACAAGTCGTCTTCAAATCTCTGTGAACGCATGTTTAAATGATGTACACTCATGCATTTAGAGACCATGCTTAGGTTCTGCATACACATTAATCTACATATCTTTGCATTAGATATCATGTCCTTACGATTACACTTTAATACACCTAGTTTAACCACTGATGCATGAAAAGGAATAGATTAACTTTGCTTAATTTTCACAATCAACTGGTAATAACTTATGTGTTCTGAATAACCTAGAACAACATGTTTAGGTAAAACAAATTTACAACTGTTCCTTTGGTGATTCTGGTAACTAACATATATTGTCCCACGCCTAGGCAAGCCTTAGGTGATAAAATTCTAAAAACTGGAAATCTGCCTCTTTTGTGTGTGTTGCTTAATGTTAACAAGTTCTTTTAATTAGTAGGCAAACTGATTAGGAATCTCAAGCAATAACAAAATTGCCTGTTTATCCTCTGAATTCACCTAGACACCATGTCTAAGAATCTCAATTAACAATACTGCCCTTATATGTGTTTGAGTCGTGCTAATTATATGCATAATCTGCGGAGGTAAACTTGAGCCTCTTATATGCTCTTATGTGTTCCCATTTACTGCAGTCCTATATGTTCTTTACTTGTCGCTTTAGAATTTTACCTTTAAACCTGAGGGTCTGCCTAGTACCTCCCTTTAGGATAGTAGTCCTAACCTCCTCTGGGACTGATAGGATGGGATGAGTAATAGCACGCAATAGAGTTCAGGACCAACACGCGCTTCAATTACCTTCACGGGGTGGGAAATGGTAGAATATGGATATGATGACCGATGCGCTAATACCACATGTAGCCCCTCTCTGAGGAGTGTCATACCGGGTATTGCATTGATGTGATCCATATTATTTCAAACATAGGATATCCCTTCCTTTAAATGATAGATTATAACTCTTTTCAAAAGCTTAGTCATTTTATAACTGTTTCCCAAACACTTGCTTGCTTAATATTTAAAATCCCCTCTTACTTGAGCCTCTACTTGTTATTTGTTGAACTGTATAAATTCACAAAAACCATTTGGTCGGGAACCACACTTGTGGATCCTGAGGGGTGCCTAACACCTTCTCCTTGGGATAATTTCAAGCCCTTACCCTATCTCTGGTTAGCAACGTAGTTGTAAATGAACCCCCTAGGTGCCCTAACGCACCGTTAAAATCGTTAGGTGGCGACTCTAAAAAAAATGCAAACCCCTTTCCCGAAAGGAAAGAGTTCCCTCAACTCAAATGTCCTGAAACCGATCACCGCGAGGAAAAGATGGGGCGCGACAATACCATGTTAAACCTTTTTCGAAACTCAGACTTATTTACATTGTTTTGTGATATAAATATTGTTTTGGGTCGAGTACCCCATTTTATTGATAGCCCGAGTGGCTTGTGAGAGGTTTCTGATTGAGTGAGGTCGAGAGCCTATGTTGTGAGGAGTATATATGGATCGGGCTGCACACCGCATCAATGCATATATATATGGATCGGGCTCCACGCCGCAGTGAGATATGTGGATCAGGTTGCACGCCGAAGCAAGATATATGGATTGGGCTGCATGCTGCAGCAATATAGCGCTTGGGCTGTAGGAGCCCCTCCGGAGTCTGTACACCCCTAGTGAGCGCAGGTACGTACTGAGTGTGAGTGCCGAGTGACGGGTGACGAGTAATTCAGAGGCATGAGTGACAGTAAGGTTTCTCGAGGGGCTGATATTGAGTGATTGTGAGGTATGCTGAGTGACTGATTCTAAGTGATGATTTGCCCGAGGAGAAGTTTATGATCCTCTTTTTGCCTGAGTAACTATCTATGATTAATTTCATTCTTTTACACTGAACTTCTTGAGCATTTTTATGAAATTATTGGAAAACACACTTTTCAAAGGATTTTACTGAAATTTTCTTTTAAAGCGTATTGACTAAATGTATACACTGTTGGGAATAAAGATTTTACTTATTGTGATTTCGATGATTTGCTCATATGTGTTTCTTACTGTTCAGACTTGATTTATTTTCATTACTACTGAGTTGGCGTACTCACCATTACTCCCTGCACCTTTGTGTGCAGATTCAGGTGTTGGGGTTGAACAATAGTTTTCTTACTACGTGTGGAGCCGGAGTGGGGACATCGAGGTAGTTTTACAACGTTCACAACATATTTGTTTTCCCTTCTTGTTTTGTATTTAGTTCCTTCTTCCGGGACTTGATGTATTATGATAGTAGAACTTTTGGTACCACTCTTAGATGCTCATGACATGTTAACTTCGGGTCTTGGGGATAGTTGTTAGACTGTTTATCTTGTTTGATTTTGTTTAAAAATTAGGAAATTTATAAATATTTATGAAATATTGAAAAGATTAGGAAATTTTTAAAATAATATGTCAATGTGTGATTGTTGGCTAGCCTAGTCCCACGATAGGCGCCATCACAGACGATCTAGGATTTGGGGTCGTGACAAGTTGGTATCAGAGCACTAGGTTACATAGGACTCAACGGTCATGAGCAGGTTTAGTAGAGTCTTGTGGATCGGTATGGAGACGTCTGTACTTATCTTCGAGAGGCTACTGAACCCTTAAGAAAAAAAACTCTCACATTCTTGAATTCTTGTCGTGCGAATCCCTTTTATTCAGCCAAAAGCGTAACTCTCTGAATTCCTTTCATGTATTCGAATGCGCACGTCAGAGATTGGTATCAGTTGTGCATCGACGTCTTGTGACTTCCATGGATGAGATGTGATCTTAGAATGTTGATAATGAGCTAGTTGGGAGGACTTGAGGCTGGATTTTATCTGTGGCTTGAGTGCTGAGATTTTGTTTGTGTGAGTACATGTGTTTGGGGGACTTATATGTCCGTTTGTGCCCTTATTGATGGGACTTTCTGACAAGATGACTACATGGTGAGTGTGATCTGATAGTTAGGTGTGTTCAGGTTGTTTGATTGCGACAAAATGAATTGGCGGGAGATGTAACAAGAACCATCGAGTATTTGACTTCTGTTTGGAGCTAGAATATTGCCTCGAGTTGTAAGTGTATTGGAGTACCTCTCATGTTGTTTATATGTAGAGTGAAGCAGATTCTTCTGTTGTGTTATGAGTTCCTGGTGATGTCTTTTGGGATGACCAATGCCCCAGAAGCGTTCATGTATTTGATTGACGGTGTATTCATCCATGTTATAACTCTTTTGTTACTGTGTTCATTGATGGCACCCTAGCGTACTCACGTAGCCAGGGGTAGCATACTCAACATTTGAGGATGGTATTATAAGGATTTAGGGAGGAGAAGCTTTATGCGAAGTTCTCCAAGTGTGAATTTTTGGCTCAGTTCAGTAGCATTCTTGGGGAACGTGGTGTCCAGTGAGGGTATTCAGGTGGTCAAACGAGTGTGTGTAGAGCTTCCAGGATCTCAAGATTTCCTTGACCACAACTCCGGTGTTAGTTCTACCATCAGCTTCAGGTTCTTATACCGCGTATTTGGATGCCTCAAGGATAGACATTGGTTGTGTTTTAATGCAGGAAGGTATATGGATTACGTGATAGTCATGATTTTCGGTAGTGTATAGAGAGATATCATTCTGGAGGCTAAGCAGGCAGGGGTATTTCCTTCGGGTTGTCCGAGGTGTGTGATCCTTATGTCGATCTGTAGTAAGTTCTCTTTCACCAGTAAATGATGTATGTTGTAATTTGAGTTAGATTGCTTGTGGGAGTTGTCATGACCATTACAATGGTGAATGCGAGATTTGCATACAATTTAAGGTGTTAGATGGTTTGGGTCATATGAGCTTATGAAGGATTTAGTTGAATCTCACCACAGTATGGTGGCGGTGATAGCTTATGGGCATCATGAGTTATTGTTTGTCTTGATATTTGGATTTGAGCCATGTGGGGGAGTCCGTTAATGATAAGTTGATTACACGATTATGTGTTGTATTGGTTTCGGTTCGAGGTATATTGATGAATCAGTTATGACCTGCAGAGGTGGGTTCCGGGAATGACTCGAGTAATGGAAATTCTTCGATACAAGTTGTAATGTACTTTACGGGTAAATGGAATTTATTGAATGATTGAGTTGTACTTGTAAGTGTAGTGTGTGCAGTGTATGAGTTGCTTGTTGCTTCAAATGTGTGGGTTAGTTTCCTAGTACGTGGTTTGCAAACGGGGTCAGGTCGTTCTGTCTGCTTGGTCAATGTAATTGAAATTGCATAGAGTGAATGACTTTCGAGAATGGTTCAGACGGATTCAAGGTTATATGTAGAGATTGAGGATCTTCAAGGTGTGAATCGGGCTAGAACTGAGATATACGTTGGAGGGTGTCAAGACTTGTGGCCTTTTTACCGTATCATGGATTCCACACATCAGTATCAGGAAGGTGAAGGTAATGACTTTAAATTCGTAGGAAGTCTCTTCAGGGTAAGTATTTATAATGTGGTTCTTTTGGGGGTATTTGGGAGAGTAATCGACGACATATGAGCCTTAGACGATATATATTTTTATTCTCGAGTTTCGTGTGGTGCGTCTGAATTGAGAATTGCGGTATTCTGGCAAGACGAAGTATCAATTCGAAGGTAAGTCAAAAGGAACTTGTATAAATAGGACATCTTGGTAGTAGGTCGGATCGGCATGATAAGAGATATGATTAGTTCTTTGGGTGTTTATGAGGTAATGAGTTGGCACAGATGCTTCTTTGCAATGCTCTTTGGTCTCTTTGACCTGCGTAGCTTGGTTGAGTTAGAAGGATTCAGTCATAACGGTTTGGTGTGGTACAAATGGGACTCAGATAGTTCTTGATGGTTTCTACCATGGTTAGAGATGTATATTTTCTACTGGCGTGAGGGGCATGTGATGTATAGTGATTTTGCTTCTAAATGGGATCAAATGGAAAGTTCTTGGCTAGTTGGGTACGTAGTTGTTTGTGGCTCGGAAGGGAGCATGAAGTTCTTATATTTATCATAGGATGGCATGGATTATGCGGTATTTTTTGCATAGTGGAGATGTGCATATGTGAGGTCACGGTTCTGTTCTGGAAGGAAGGTCAGCATAGGCAGTTTTAGATGACTAGGTAGATGATATCATTATTGGGTGGGTTGATGAGGGTATACATTCAAAAAGGGCAATGTGCTTGAGTTAAGGGTGCTTCATTGGTATTGTGACACTCTCTTGTTGGATTGACTGCTGATATTCAAGGTTGCTTGGTGACACAGAAGAATTATTGGGGTATCCCTCGTGGTTGAGTATTAGGGGTGTGTGGTATATTCGAGTGGTGGAGTGGAGATCAAATATAGTAATGAGCGGTTCATGGACTTTGAGACTGAGTGTTCTAATAAACAGATTATTTTGTGATTGTGGACTGTGAGAGTGCGAGAAAAGCTAGCTAGATGTTAGTATGTGCCATGATTCAGTCATTGTGAACCTTCGGAGAGTTATCTATCTGTTGTGGGTGGCCAGAGTGATTTAGGGTTAATGATAGGCCCAATATGGGTGTGTGTTCTACACCGGGTCGGAATTGTTGATTTTGAATTTGCTATGGTTGAGGGATGTACCATTTGTCTGTCATTGAATTTATTTGTGTTCTAGAGTGATATATGAGTTACTCTTCGGTGTTGCGAGGATCTATTCTTGTTTGTTATATGCACATATGGTGTGGTTCTATTTGGGCTTTAGAGCGAGATCTGAGTAGGGTAAGTAATTGGGTACTGTGGGGTGGAGACGTATTTGTTATGTTCTTTCGGGTGGTGTTTCATAGTATCGTCTGGTTTCCCCGTGGTTATGGCAATGTACTTTGAGTACTCGATGTCGAGTTGCGCATGGTTATTGATTTGAACAAGGTGGCTTGAAGTATTTCATGTGAACCAGCGTTTGGATGGGATCACACATTGTAGCGGAGTTATGTAGAGGTATGCTCCTTGGTGTCAGATTCGTGTTTTCTGATTGTTACGTTGTGTGCCAGGCTTTAGCATGACGCTGTGATGGTAATTGGTAATGGTAGGATAGTCCTCTCGCGTGAATCTTCCTTATTTCATGATTGGACCTCTTGGGATGTTGTTATTGAGTGCACGAGTTGCACAAGTTATGGCTTGGGATTGTATTGATGCGTCATGTCATCAGAGTAGTCGTGTGGATGAGAAGAGGTCATTAGGCCTAGGATGAATACTACCAGGGTTGACTACAACATAGTTGGAAGGATAATGTCGGGAGTCAACTTAGAAATCTGCTATAATTCCTGTCTGGGAAGGGGGAGCTTCATGTTTGACTGATCAGACGAATGGTTGCTAGTTTCGACGTGTTTCTTTCATCATCGGCAGTATTAGGTTGTTCTGAGCAGCTATTGTGATTAGGCTCGCTATGGGTATATGAGTCATGCGGTATATTATGTGATTAGATCTTGGGTTATGGATATGGCTTGATACAATGTGTTCAGACTTGTTCAGTTCATAGTTGTGGAATTTTGATCTTGTAAATTGATTCAGAATTGGAAATTTAGTTCTAAGGTTTATAGGTCATGATTGGATTTCGAAATTACATCTGTGTTGTGCTATTAGACCTATATGGGGTAGGGTGACGTGGGATCACCCCCGAATATGTGCGTGGTAAGTTACACGACAATTTTGGTGGTGTTTGGAACAACTCTAGGCACGTTCGAGGACGGACGTATGTTTAAGTGGGGCATAATGTAACGACCCGGTCGGTCGTTCCGGGAGTTTAGCCCTATTTCCCCCGTTTCATCTTTGGCATGTGTTAATTAACCTAATTATGATGTGTTTGGTCGGCCGGTTCGGGTTCAGAGTGGTTGTGGTGAAAATTGAGACACTTAGTCTTTTAAATTAGCCTTATAGTTGAAAAAGTCAACGGGGAGTTGACTTATTGGTAGATGAACTCGGAATGTGGATTTTATGGGTTGGATAGGTTTTTAGGTCATTTAGGACTTAGAAGTGTGTTCGGAATGTAGTTTTGATGTACGGTGTAGAATTAGGCTTGAATTGGCGAAAGTTAGTTGTTGGCGATTTTTGGTCGACAGTGAAAAATAAGCTATCGAGGTCGGAATGGAATTCCGGAAGTTGGAGCAAGTTCTTAATTTCATTTTGAATATGTGTGCAAATTTTCAGCTCAAACAGATGTGTTTTGGATGGTTTCAGCATCCTTGGTGAAATTTAGAAATTTCAAAGTTCATAGGCTAGAATTCGATGTGATTTTGGTGTTTTGTGCTGTTTTTGGTGTTTTGAAGGCTCAACTAAGTTTGAAAGAGGTTACGGGACGTGTTGGTATGTTTGGTTGAGGTCCCGGGGGCCTCGGGTGAGTTTCAGGTGGCTAACAGGGTGATTTTTGGCTTTTGAGCATAGCTGGTTTGCTGGTTTTTGTTGCAGGTAATTTTACTCTTCGCGATCGCGTAGAAGGGTCCGCGATCACGTAGGTTAAGTTGGGCAGGGGTGAAATTTCTCTATGCGTTCGCAGGGGTCAGGTAGCGATTGCGTGGGTCTGTGAAGTTGTGCTACGCGAACGCGTGGCCAGGGCCGGGATCGCTTTGAGGAGAGTGGGCTGGTGAGGAGTGGAAGGTTTGGTCAGTGCGGTCGCGTGGGGAGAGATGCGATCGCGTGAGTGGGGAAGGAAGAGCTTCACGATCGCGTGGGCCATTCCGCGATCGCGTAGGGTAAGGGAGAGGCAGTGGGTCTTTGTGCTTCACGATCGCAAGGCCTTGTCCGCGATCGCGATTAAGAAAATTGACCTGGGCAGATTCTTTTAAGGTTTAAATCGAGGGTTTAGTCTATTTTTGCAAAAACCCATTGGAGAGCTCGGGAGAAGGTGGAAATTGAAGAGATTTTCATTAGAGTTCTTGCGCTAAGTGTTCTTCAATCACATTTGAGTTAATATCATGATTTAGCCTTGATTTTTATCATGTAAATGGAGGAATTATAGTGGAAATTGGGGGAAAATGGGAGGAAAATTAGGGTCCGATTTTGGTAAATTTGATATGGGTAGACTCGTGAGGGAATGAGGATTCTAGTTTTGCATTTTTTATCGAGTTCCGAGACATGGGCCTGGGGGCCGGGTTTGGTCAATTTCGGGAATTTTGCCTAATTTTGATAGTTTTCGAATGGGTTTCGTCTCCCTAGAATATTTTGATGTTATTAATCTGATTTTGATAGACTCGGAGCATTTAGGAGACGATTCGAGAGAGAGAGTATCGCGGAGTAGCTTTTCAAGCTGTTTTGAGGTGAGTAATGACTTTAAATCTTTTCCTGAGGGTATGAAACCCCGGACTTAGCATCTTCTCACTGTTTTGGAGTGACGCACACGCTGGATGACGAGTGTGTGGCGTGCACTGATGTGGTATTTGAACTTGGTTCTTCCCGAGGCAACTATTGATTTGCGTAATTGCTTTTAAATCACATGATAAATCGTATTTTTATACTATTGCTATACTTGGGCTGTAAGCCATGTTTGGGGCCTTGTGCCGATCTGTTTAGACCCCTTGGGGGCTACTTTCTGATTTTCCCTCACTGTATTGATTATGTTTTACACTCAGTCATACCATGTTAAACCGTTTTCGAAACTCAGACTTGTTTACACTGTTTTGTGATATAAATATTGTTTTGGGTCGAGTAACCCATTTTATTGATAGCCCGAGTGGCTTGTGAGAGGTTTCTGACTGAGTGAGGCCGAGAGCCTATGTTGTGAGGAGTATATATGGATCGGGTTGCACGCCGCATCAATGTATATATATATGGAGCTGCACGTCGCAACGAGATATGTGGATCGATCTGCACGCCGCAACAAGATATATGGATCAGGATGCACGCTGCAGCAATATAGCGCTTGGGTTATAGGAGCCCCTCCGTAGTCTTTACACCCCTAGTGAGCGCAGGTAGCTATTGAGTGCGAGTGCCGAGTGATTGGGAGGCATGAGTGACAGTGAGGTTGCCTGAGGGGCTGATACTGAGTGATTCTGAGGTATGCTGAGTGACTGATTCTAAGTGATGATTTGCCCGAGGGGCAATTTATGATCCTTGTTTTTCCTGAGTAAATATCTATGATTCATTTCATTCTTTTACACTGAACTTCTTGGCCATTTTTATGAAATTATTGGAAATCACACTTTTCAAAGGATTTTACTGAAATTGGCTTTTAAAGCGTATTGACTAAATGTATACACTATTGGGAATAAAGATTTTACTTATTGTGATTTCGATGATTTGCTCCTATGTGTTTCTTACTGTACACACTTGATTTTATTTCATTACTACTGAGTTGGCGTACTCACCATTACTCCCTGCACCTCTGTGTGCATATTCAGGTGCTGGTGTCGAACGCTAGTTTTCTTACATCGTGTGGAGCCAGAGTGGGGACATTGAGGTAGCTATATAGCGTTCACAGCATCTTTGTTTCCCCTTCTTGTTTTGTATTTAGTTCCTTGTTCTGGGACTTGATGTATTATGATAGTAGAACTTTTGGTACCACTCTTAGATGTTCATGACATGTTGACTCCGAGTCTTTGGGATAGTTGTTAAACTGTTTATCTTGTTTGATTTTGTTTAGAAATTCGGAAATTTATAAATACTTATGAAATGTTGAAAAGATTAGGAAATTTTTAAAATAATAGGTCAATGTGTGATTGTTGGCTAGCCTAGTCCCACGATAGGCGCCATCACGGCCGGTGTAGGATTTAGGGTCGTGACATAAGCCTAGTGGGCTCTGCGTTCGCCACATTAGGGACGCGTTCGCATAGGGTAAGCGGCTCCCCCTCCCCCCAGGTCCATTACTCTCTACGTTCAGAATAGCCTTGGAGGCGTTCGCGAAGGGTAATCCCCCCAGTGCTTCGCATTCGCGGCCAAGGATATGCGTTCGCATAGCATAAAATGAACCCCAACTAAATTACTCTACGCGTTCGCGAGTGACTCCATGAGAACGCGAAGAACAATTGAACTGGGCACGAGAAACAGAAAAACCAGCAACTTTTTCTAAGTTCAAAACATCCTGTAGCCAATTCGAAACACACGGGAGCCCTCGGGGCTCTAAACCAAACATGAACGCTAGTCTAAAAACATCATACAGACTCGCTCGTGCGATAAAATCATGAAAATAACATCTAAAACTAGGAATCTAACCTCAAAACTAACCGGACGTCCGAATCACTTCAAATCAACTACGATTTTCACCAAATTTCAAATATACCAATGGTTTCAAACATTAATTTATTTCTTTATTTCATTAATAATTCAGCAAAACAATTTCATTTAAAATTTGATTTCTATGGCTTGGGACCTCAGAATTAAATTTCGGACATACGCCCATGTCTTGATTTTTACTGCGGACCTCTCGGGATTGTCGGAACACAGATCCGGGTCCGTTTATTCAAAATGTTGACTCAAGTCAACTAAAACCAAACTTTAATTCTAAAAATTATTATATCTTATATTTTCACATAAAAGCTTTATGGTTTCACGCCCAGACTGTACACGCAAATCAAGGTAGTTAAAATTAATATTTTTATAGCTAATAAGCCTAGAATGGAGTCTTAATTCATAAAATGACCCCTTGGTCATCATAGTTGCCTTAACCACCTTTGACACACACCCCACTGTTATTGATTTTTTTTATACTTGGAGAATTCCTCGGTGTGAAATTTGTAACCATTCATACAATACATAGACATAGTCGTAATTGTAGGTGCAGGTCACCAAGATATGTCTTTCAAAAATTGATTAACACCGTTGTTTGGATTATTGAGCTACATGTAGCGTAAAATAAATCACAAGTGAGCAATTATATTTACAAGTATGTATATTCACATGTGAGAAAGTATGTGAGATTCACTTACACACTCTTTAAACCATGCCTCAAATGTAGAATATACAACACCATGGCCAAATTGACTCACGAAGTCACTAAGCGACACATTGAAAATTATTTGTTATTTTCATAAACCAAATTTAATTGTAGTCCATGTAAATTAATCTTACGTCAATACTTACTTAAGAAAGGGTTGAGCTTCCGGACAATTTAGCAACACATGATTTGAAGCTGATTTGTACTCCATACTACTTAGGCCACTTTTTGTTCGATCTTCAGAACCTCGTCCTGGTTGATTGATATGGACATTGGTGGATAAAATAGATCAATCTCAATCACGACATTGTGCTTATTGGGCCTATTTATAGCACATGGCACATGACTGTCAAAGTAGTAAGAACAAAAATGGGTAGTTTCCTTTGCAAGATTGGCTTCGCATATAGATCCTTCAATCATATTCCTATGTTTAACAAATGATTTACACTTTCTGATAGTCATGCACATTGTCATATTAGACGGTAACGTTAAAGAAAATTAAACGAATAAATCAAGGTTTGATCATTACCTCTCAAATGGATACATCCACCTGCATTGAACCAGGCCTCCAAGTCGCGCCTCGTGTACAAGGTGAATTGGAAGGTGTTCCATCACATCAAATAAACCACATGGAAAAATCCTTTCCAGCTTATTACTGATTACAAGAATGTTTCGATTAATTTGAAATAGGTTTTCTTCCATTAATGTGGTAGAATATAAGTCTTTGAAGAACAAACTTATATCTGCGATGGTTTTCCATATATTATTAGGCAAACCACAAAATGCAATAGGGATTAAGGTTTCCATGAAGATATGACAGTCATAACCTTTCATATGAGTCAGCTTTCCCTCAACCATATCGGCATGTTTTCCCAAGTTCGATGCATAGCCCTTCGACATCTCTAGGTTTGTAACCCACTCACAAATTTGTCGTCTTTGTTCCAAAGTGAATGTGTAGTTGGCCTTGGGCTTGAACACCTTACCATTGTTCCTAGACTGCAAATGTAATTCAGGTCTCCTGCAATATTCTTGTAAGTCCAATCTAGCCTTCAGGTTATCTTTTGTCTTATTCTTATCATCCATCACTGTGTTGAACAAATTGTCAAAATAGTTCTTCTCAGTATGTATGACATCAATATTGTGTTGGAGAAGATTATCCTTCCAATATGGCAACTCCCAAAATATGTTGTGTTTCGTCCAGTTATGAGTAGCACTGTATCCAGAAAATCTAGAGGTGGGGCCTCAGTAATTTTAGTGAAGTTTTGAACCCTCTCCCAAATTTCCTCACCGGAATAAATTGGAGGTGGCAAATCATGTTCAATTGTATTCTTTTTTAATGTGTTCTTCATCCTTCTGAACTCATGATCAACTAGCAAGAACTAACCATGACTGCTTTTGGCCATTTCTTAAAGTGAACGCTTTACCATTTTCCATGCTGTAAGGACATGCTAAATTTTCGGCAGTCATCCACCCAGACAACATTCCATACACAAGAAAATCATTAATGTTCCACATTAAGTTGGCATGCAGGTTTAAATTTTGCTTAGTTGATATATCATATGTCTCAACTCCATCATACCACAATTGTTTAAGCTCATCAAACAGAGGTTGAAAATATACATCAATCAAACTCTTTGGATTAACCAGACCGGGAATAACACAATTTAAAAAAATATACGGACTAGTCATACACATTTCAGGTGGAAGATTATATATGGCGTAATATAGACCAGCCTGCATGAAAATGGTGTTGTAAAAACAAAAAATGGCGTGAAACCATCAGCACACAAACCCAACCGAACATTCCTCGGTTCACTAGCATAATTCGGATACGTCATATTAAAATGCTTCCAAGCTTCCCCATCTGAAGGATGACACATAACATCGAGCAACCTTTTATTTTCATAGTGACATCTCATATGAGGAGCGGAACGTATCGATGAGTACAACCTCTTTAATCTAAGAATAAGAGGTAAATAATGCATCGACTTCACATCAACCTTCTTCCCGCTAGAAACCCGCTTAAAATGAGTTTTTTCACAAAATTTACAACTTTCTAAATCTTCATCATGCTTATAATACAACATGCAACCATCTTCACGACAATCGATTCTCATAAACGAGAGTCCTAACTTAGAAACCAATCTTTTAGCCTTATAGAAATCTTCAGGTATGTTGAAAGCTGGGTCAACTAGTTCACTCATAAGGCCAATGAAAGAATCCATTCCCGCTTGAGAAATATTGGTATCTAATTTGATACTTAATAATCTAACCGCAACAGACAACTGAAAGTGCATACTCCCTTGTCTTAGGGAACGACTAGCGGCCTCTAACTGTTCATAAAAATATTTTGCCTCTTCGTTAGGAGGTTGTTCAACACTTTCATGGGATTCAAAATCGAAGTACATCCCTAAAGCATCCGCAACCATTTCATGGTATCTAGGATGTTGAACGTTATTCTCCACCGACATACTACTTTCACCAACAACTACGTTATAAAATACACCATCAGTACCATCAACCTCTCCATGACTAGTCCACACAAAATAAATATCCATAAACCCTTTCTATAAAGATGAGTCGTAACATCGTCCGGACCAAAAAAATGCAAACGCTTGCACTTCGTACAAGGACACCTAATCATTCATCCAATCCGAAACGGTTCAAGTGACATTGCGTGCCTAATAAATTCCTTAACCCCTTCTATAAGTTCCTCCCTCAAAACCCGATGGTTAGGGTAATTCCTATTATACATCCAACTATGATATTCCATCTACATAAAGAACAAATAAATTATATTAATCATAGTTCAAATTAATTTATATAATTAAGTTACATAATAAACTTTAGTTACAATATAATTAATTTAAATAATTTGAGTGCTTATTAATTTGAAGTTCATATATATCCCTAAATAAGTTTTTTTAAAATTCAATTAGACCATTAAAAGGAACTATAATTAAATGAACCCTAGCATTAATCATAATTAAAATTAGTTAAATTAAAAGAATTAAACCCTAGCATTAATCATAAATCATAATTAAACTAATATAACAAATAATTGAAAGAATTAAATCATAGCATAATCATAATCATAATCAATATAATTGAAAGAATTAAAACTATCTAACCCTAGCATAATAATAATCTTCTAACATAGATAATTCTAGCATAAACATAATCAATAGGAGTATACCCTAAATCTTATGAAACATTAACTAAACCTTAATTTGTACAATTGAAAGAATTAAAATTTCTTAAATTACAAAAAATAAATAACTAACCTTCAAAGAGAAGAGAGGGGGTTTGATTTTGGGTGATAATAGCAGTAGGTAGCACTAGCAGAGCAGTGGTATCGGAGGAAGCAATGATGGCGGCGAAACAGTGGTCGGCGGCCGGCTACAACGGCAGGGGAGGGGAGGGGAGGGAGACGATGAGGGGCTTTGATTTTGGGTGAGAAGGGAGATGGGAGTTGATTTTGGATGGGTTTTGGGTGGAATCGCGCCTGGTAGAAAAAAAGAAGAGAGATGGAAGAGATAGAGAGAAAACATAAATTTGGGGAAGAAGCCTTCGCTGGCAGATCTAAAAACAAAATTTGCGACCGATATCGGTCGAAAAAGTCGGTCGGAAATATATATATATATATATATATATATATATATATATATGCTATGAAAGATGTACATCTATAACATCAACCCCATCTTCATGCCTTGGTCCACCCCCACTCGACAGTGCAACAACTAAAATAAACGCTCACATGCAAACCCCTCCCCATGCTAACACAGCTCCAACACAGAATCCACCAAACGTTCCACCACCAATACCACAACTTGTCCCTCAAGTTCACTCCCCTCCCAATGCACAAGAAAAAGAAAATCTTCAAATGGAGGAAGCAGAGGAAATACACCTGCTGGGGTCCGGTCGAGTCCTAGAATTTTTGAGTCTCAACGAGGTAAAAGTATTTCTTTTCAGGGAACTGTGAGAGAAGAGATATGTGCTCGGCTGCTCCCCCGCACTTTACAAGTGCTCAATGGATGTGAGGCCTCCCCAGGGCCCAACTGTGGGGAGTCATGCAATGATTCTGGTTCCATCGATAAGAAGAAACCCAGTCCCTCAATCTAAGAGAATGAGAGAAAATGGTAGTATACATAACCCTGACCCAGTTAGCATAATGTATCGTCCTACAACGTTTTTGATATGAAATATAACGGAAGGTAATAATGAAACCTTTAGGAGAAATTTCAGAAAGATATTGGACACCCACAAACCTTGCATGGTAACTCTCTTAGAGACTAGAATGGAAAACCATATTTTCCTTCTTAGTAGGGGTGGGCATCGGTTGGTTCAGTTTGGTTTTGAATATTATCGGTTATCAGTTTACAAATATCATAACCCGATAACCAAACCGATAAGATATTGGTTATCGATTATCGGTTAATCGGTTATCGATCATTATCGGTTTGGTTATCGGTTTACCCGATAAGATAAAACAACTAAAACAATTTCGCAATATATAAAACTATCGAGTTCTTAATTATCCTGAGCCACACGTCAAGAAATAGATCAGATTTCCGTTGTTTTTGACAACTTTATGATGCATAAATATGGGATTACAAAGGTTGAATGCAATATGATTGTATTGATAATAAAACATGGAATATGATTCGTATGTTTAACTAGAAGTGAAAAAATTCTAAAAAAGTGGGATAAAATAGTAAGACGACATTACACAATCAAGTCTTTAAGCTACATGTTATGTTACGATAATCTATATGAATATTTATCAAAAATTATGAATTGATAATATTAGAAACTGGCTAACCCATGTAACAAATAAACAAAAGTTTACTGCTTAGTATTCTTAATATTCCAAAAAGAGAAACACTTGTTAAAATTATAAGTGTTTTATAATTTTATATTTGTCCAAAAAGAGAGAAACACCTGTCCAACCTGAGGGCGTGATGCGACTGACGAGTGACGCCGGCCTGAGTCTTGACGGACTGACTAGTGACTGGTGATTGGTGAAGGCGTGAGCCATGAGGCAGAGAACTGGTGAGGGCGTGAGCCGTGGTGAGGCGGAGAACTGTTGAGGTTGGGCCGAAGGGGTGCGGCGGAAAATTGAGAAACTGAGAAAGAGAAACTGACTTACTAAGAATTGAGAAAGAATAGGGAAAAGGAATTATGAAACCCTAGTATAGTATGTATATACATAAGGGTAAATTAGTAAATTAGTTAATTTTTATTGGGTTGTCGGTTTTTACCCAACAACAGAATTGCAAACCGAGCCCGAACCGATAACCCAATAAAAAAACTTTTTACCGTTACCGAACCGTTAACCCAATAACCCAATAAATAATTAACGGTTCGGGTTATCGGTTTTACCCGATATATGCCCACCCCTACTTCTCAGTGACTTCTCCTTTACTCAAATGATCGAGTGTTATGCCCCGAAGTATTATATTACGATGATGTTACGCCTCGCAGTATTATATTACGATGATTTTATGTCTCGCGATATTATATTACGATGATGTTACACTCCATAGTATAAAATTACGACGATGATACACCATGTAGTAATGTACGTTGGATTTGTGTCATGACCCTAAATACTTAGTCGTGGTGGCGCCTGCCATGGAACCAGGCAAGCCACACATTTCATTGAATCTAAATTTACTTTTCAGAGAGTTATGAAATTTAAAAGCAAAATATTGATAATAATCCATTTGAAAGATTTCTGACAAAATTTAAAGCACAATTTCAAAAACCAACCCCGGATCTAGTGTCACTCAGTCACGAGCTACTATAACATAATAATGTCAAAATACAGAACTAGACAACATTGTCTGTAAAAATAAAAGTGCAACAGGAAGATGAAGAGGGAGAAGACGAGGTTGCGATCGCCAGCTGCTACCTCGACGACTCCGATGAAAACTCTAGCAGCTACTCAGTAACCACAGCCGTAACCCGATGAACCTGTTTCACGACCCAAAATCTATGAGGTCGTGATGGCGCCGGACACCACTGTCAGGCAAGCCAATCATTAATTAGTTGAATTTAATTCCTATTTTTAACATTTTGAAATCGTTACCTTTTTACTCGATTACATAATAATAAAATAAAATCCGCTAAGCAAATACGATAGTTTTGTAACGACCAAGCCGGTCGTTTTGTGTTTTAGGACCCCGTTCCCCTAAATGAGACTTCTCGTAGTTGCTTTTAATGATTTCGGACTTGCGGGGATCGGTGGTTCGGGATTTGGAAGAGTTTGGAATGGTATAGGAACACTTGGTTCCTTAAGATTGGCCTTAAAGGCCAAGTTTGACTTCGGTCAACATTTTGAGTAATCGACCTCAGAATTGAGTTTCACGGTTCCGGTAGCTTCGTATGATGATTTTGGACTTGGGCGTATGTTCGGACCGGTTATTGGATGACCCGGGAATGTTTCGGCGCCAAATAGTGAAATAGGAGTTTCTTTAAGTTCAAATTAAGGTTTGGAACGTGTTTTTGTGTTATCGAAGTCCGAACGGAATTCAGAGACCAGGAGTATTTCCTTCATGTCATTTATGACTTGCTTGCAAAATTTGGTGTCATTCCGAGTAGTATAGGTAGGTTTGACTCATTGTTAACGAATTCAAGAAACTTTAAGTTCTTAAGTTTGATTCTAGGTTTTGAGGTGTGATTTTTAGTTTTTGCGTTGTTTTGGGTATTCCGAAGGCTCAAGCAAGTTCGTATTATGATTTGGGACTTTTTGGTATATTTGGATGGGGGTTCGGGTGGGCCCAGATACCGCTCGGGCATCGAGCGAGGCTAAAAACCAGCAAAAATAGCTGCTGGTGCACCCGATCTGGTGCGACCGCACCTGCGGTGTCCCAGTCGCAGGTGCGAGACCGCTTCTGCGGTCCTTGACTCATAGGTGCGGCCCCAGGTGAGGCTGCCAATTCTTGCAGGTGCGGATCAATATCCGCAGGAGCGGAGCCGCAGGTGCGGGCCCCTCTCCGCAGGTGCGAGCCCAGACCCCCTTGCCAAATTCCGCAGGTGTAAGATTATTCTCGCAGAAGCGAGACCGCAGGTGCGGTCCTCGAACCGCAGGTGCGAAAGACCTGTAGACAGTGAGGTTCTTTTAAAAACACGGGAATGAGCCGTTTTCCACCATTTCTTTCCTTCATTGGCGACCTTAGGAGCTTGGAAAAAGGGAAAACGACCTAGATACTGAAAGGTAAGTAAATTCTACCCTAATGTTAGTTTAATACTTGAATTCCTAGGTAAATTAACATCCTAAATTAGTATAAATCTAGGGTTAGAGTAAAAACCTAGGTCTTTATGAAATTTAGGGAATTACCCACTACCTAGTTATGAAATCATACTAAAACTACATATTAATGATCCTTAGGTTATGGGTAAGTGTTTCCTTTGAAAATTTTTGGAAATCGAGCAAGTGGGCCGGGGGTGTATTTTGGGATATTTCAAAGTAGGTTAAAATAGTTAATCAAATGGGGAATTTCATGCTTTTGAGTGTAAATTAATTTATTTATGCAACATTTGACTAGTTTCGAGTCCCTGGGAGACGAGTTTGGAGTTTCAGGCGCATTCTTGACCCGGAAAGTAGGCTCGACACGAGGTGAATATCCTTTCTAACTTTGTAAGAGGGAATTGTCCCCATAGGTAAATATAAATGATTGCATGTCCTTAATTGCGGGGGCTACGCACGCATAAAGTGATGAGAGTCCGTGCGTAGCTGCTATTATGATATTTCGGGTAGTTTTAGGATTCACAAGCATGCTTTATGTGCAATACTGAAAATCTTAAATGTTAATTTAGACTGCCTAATATACTTGAACTATCGAGTGCATATCTAGGAGGTTACATTATGAAGTTATTATCATTTAACTATTTTCTTGTAAGTATATATTTTACTGAATCCCTGATATCCTGTTAATTATGTGTATGTATACGGGTACCCGCGTCGCACGTATGATTCGCGAGCGGGGTAGCCCTACTATTATGTCACTCGCGTCTTATGTTCGATTCGTGAGCGGTGTAATAAATGCATCTATTGAGGTTTGGAACATGTTTTTGTGTTATCGAAGTCTGAACAGAATTCAGAGACCGGGAATAGTTCCGCCATGTCATTTATGACTTGCTTGCAAAATTTTGTGTCATTCCGAGTAGTATAGGTAGGTTCGGCACATTGTTAACGAATTCAAAAAACTTAAAGTTCTTAAGTTTGATTCTAGGGGTCTTGAGGTGTGATTTTTAGTTTTAGCGTTGTTTTGGGTGTTCCGAAGGCTCGATCAAGTCCGTATTATGATCTGGAATGTGATGACCCAAAAGGTCATCCTAAGTAATTCCAGCTAAATCTGTGTTCTGAGGCCTCGAAAGCCTCTGTTAATCTCACCTCGATATGTGTGCATAGCCCGGGCAGGTAGCCGGGAAACTTCCATGTGAAAAATTTGATAAAAATGGGATTTTTGAATTGAATAATTGAATAAAGTTGACTTTGGTCAACATTTTTGGTAAACGGATCCGGACTCGTGATGTGACGGTCCCGGAGGGTCCGTAGGAAAATATGGGACTTGGGCGTATGCCCAGAATCGAATTCCGAGGTCCCAAGCCCGAGAAATGAATTTTTAAAGAAAATTGTTTTCTGAAAATAATAAAGGCTTTTGAAAATGAATAATTATGTGAAAACCGTGTTACCGGGCCCGTATTGCGATTTCGGAGCCCGGAACAGGTTTATTATATGTTATTTGTCCTATCTGTGGAATTTGGTGTAAAACGGGCTTGATTTGGTTGGTTTCGGAACCAAATGAGGAAAAAGGGAGTTAATGAACTTGTAGGGTTTCTAAAGAATTTGAAATTTTGCTTGAGAGGTGATTTTATGTTCCCGAGGTCCGAATGAAATTTCGGGACCGGGAATAGTTTCGTTGTGTCATTTATAACTTATCTGCAAAATTTGAAGTCATTCCGAGTGGTTTAGGCCGGTTCGGCGCGTTTAAGCAAATTCTAGAATTTCAAAGTTCTTAAGTTTGATTAATTTGGTTTTGGGGTTTGATTTCGAGTTCTGTTGTTGTTTTTCATGTTCCGGAAGCTCGAGCAAGTCCGTTTAATTATTTGGGACTTGTTGGTATTTTTGGACGAGGGCTCGGGTGGGCCCAGGTGCCTCCCGGACCCCGCACGAGGCCAAAAACCAACAAAAACCACTGCTGGTGCATAGCAGCTGGTGTGACCACAGGTGCGGTTGCCCAGCCGCAGGTGCGGGACCGCCCCTGCGGTCCCAGCCTTCACAGGTGGACGCCTCTCGCAGGCGCGACTCTTCCTTCGCAGGAGCGGGACCGCTGGTGCGGCTCCCAACACCGCACGTGCGAGCCCAGGGACCCAGGCCTTCTTCCGCTGGGGCGATCTCTCTCTCGCAGGTGCGAGACCGCACCTGCGGTCCTAAGGTCGCAGGTGCTGAAACCCCTGTTGGCAGGCCTCTTAAATACTCTAAATTTCGAATTTTCTTCACTTTCACCCATCTTCAACCACCATTAGAGAACAACCAAGCTTGGGCAACACCTTCCACGACCACCCACTGTAAGAGGTAAGTTAAAACCCCATAAACTTCTAATTCTAACACTAATTCCTAGTTAAACTCACTACTAAATCATCTAAAAATTATAGAATTAGGTAGTAAACTTTAGGGTTCTTAGGGATTTCGTGATTTTTCCATGTTAGGCCATGAATCCTTGTATAAATTACATAACTTCGATCCTTAGACTCCGGGTAATGGATTCCTTCATGAATTTTCAAAAATCTAAACGTGTGGGCCAGGGGTCGAATTTTAGTATTCTTGGAGGAATAGTAGGAAATGTATAATTTGGTTAAGGAATTGGTTTATTGAGTACTTATTGATGTTAATAAATCCATTATGTCTAGATATTCTCGATTCGGAGTTGGATTCGAGAGGAAAGGCTGTGATCGAGGCTTGACTCGCAATTTTTGGAGCCGAGGTAAGTGTTTTGTCTTAACCTCAGCTTGAGGGATTAGGTATAGAGTATTATTTGCTATGTGCAACTCATGTCCAACGTATAGGTGTGGTGACGAGTGCCTATGCGTTGCGGTCAAGTATGCCCGTGAGTCAATTGTGATGAAATTTGCTATGTTCCTAATATTCCCCGCACTATGAGTAAATTATGAATTAGAAATGATACTTGATGTTGTTTCATGACGTGGAGAGTTATTGAGTTATTTGCTCCAGTTGAGGCTTACACTGTTGAATTTTTTTTTAAAGAATTATACTACCAGGCTGAGTGCCTAGTAGCTATTTTATTAATAATAAGTTCAAAAAATAACAATAATAGAGAGTTGTCCTACTAGCTAGGACGGTAAACCATGAAACTACATAGCAACTAGTATCAAATTGGGCTTGTCAGGCCCAATATTGATATAGCAAAACCAAAACTTACTAAAACTACTAAAATGCTAAAAATAATCCAAATAAGGTCTGGTATGGCCCAAAAGAAGTGTTCCAAGGGCAGCCCATATATATGCATAGAAGCCCAAATGAGGCCTGGTAGAATTGTGTTTGCTGCCTTTGCATTCGTAGCCTTGTGTGTCCCAATTTGCACAGTAGTCCTTGATTCCACCTAAATACTCTTGCAGTCATAGCCACATAACATATAATTTTTGTCTTGCATTCGTAGCCACTTAAATTTCTAGCCAAATATCTTCTGTTACGTCATGGCCTAGAACCAGCAACACCTAGGCCCATATCATTTAAAGCATAGCCACTAAATTCATAGCCACATCTGATATGGCCAAATATCCTGGGCCCAAATCCTGTAACGCTTAATACTGGCCCAAGCGTAGTTGCCTTATATCTGTAGAAACCCACCGACCAAGTCATTTCATTTCCCCCCTCTTTGCATCTACACTCTACTGTTCCCTCTTGCCCTATCTTCTTCTTCTTGCCTTTCACGACCATGGTGACTCCACTCCTGTGTGTAGGTAAGTTTCCCCATTTGAGCTCCATACTTCCATTTATGTTGATTATTTGATTTTCCCAGCTTCTCACCTCTTTACTTCTTCTTATTCCATCTCCCCCTTGCCCTAGCTGCTTCAAATCGATTTCCATGGCTAACACTGTTACAGATCCCCACTGACGAGCTTGTAAGTACCTCGATCTGAGTTTAGTTGTTTCCTTTCTGCCGTGTGTTGACATTTTTCATTTCATAACTGATTTGATTTCTTCATTTTCCTGGCTTCTAGGGTAGATACAGATTTGCAAAGTGTGGGTGTTAACCCTGCTATTTTGCATTTCTGTATCTATCCCTCTGTTCATGCAGTTGACGACCATTTTAATTCGAGCTGCTCCACTATTTTTTATTACCCTTTGTGTTCTCCTCGCTGTCCTATTTCGACACCGATGAGCTCGTGAGTTCCTCCACCTGAGACTATTTCTTTCATTTCTGTTATTTTTCCTTAGTGGTTTGATTCTTCCCATTACCTTTCTCTTTTGCCCTAGCTTCTCCCCATCGTTGACCATGGCAGTGACTGCCTCGAATCTACTCAGTAGCTCTGGTAAATGCCTCGATCTGAACTTATCTGTTCCTTTACTACTGTGTATTGTCTTTTTCCCCCTCCTCATTGTATTGTTTCTTGCACTTTCATGCTTCGTACCGGGTATGAATGGTCGCGATCCATCTGCGTGTCCATTGTGCTATTGGCTCTGTGTTCTCCTTATTATCCAAACCCCAGGTACTACTTCTTCCTCGAATTTATATTTTAGTTGTTTCACTTGACTGAGCTCTGTTGTTTGACTGTTGTTTGTGCTTTCTATCCATATGCATGTCATTTTTTCCCCCTAAAAGTAGAATACATAGTATTACCACCCTTAGGGATTGTAATTGATGACAAGTTATGGTTTCTATTTTAATCCCTGCAAAAAAGAAGCAATTGTTAGTATAAAAAAGGCCTTCATGTACTCATCATTGCTGATTTGTACATGATGGTCAGATGTTTGTTTGCTGCTTGTATTTCCCCTTTCCCCTTTCTGTACTGATCCATCTTCTCTATCCCCCTTCTTCTCTTTGTTATAGCCTAATATCCATTTAGCTGCTTCAAAATATAAAAGGACCTTCATGTACTCATCATTGCTGACTTGTGCATGATGATCAAATGTTTGTTTGATGTTTGTATTCCTCCTATCCCTTTTCTGTACTAATCCCTCTTCTCTATCCCCCTTCTTCTCTTTGTTATAGCCTAATATCCATTTAGCTGCTTCAAAATATAAAAGGACCTTCATGTACTCATCATTGCTGACTTGTGCATGATGATCAAATGTTTGTTTGATGTTTGTATTCCTCCTATCCCTTTTCTGTACTAATCCCTCTTCTCTATCCCCCTTCTTCTTCTTGTTATTGCATAATTTCCTTGTTGCTGATTGATACCATGTTATTGTATCTTTTTGCCTATTTCGTTTAGACATTCTAGGCAATGGTGTTTCTTTGTGTTTTATTTCCCTACCCCTCGGTTTTCTCCACCTCTTCTCCCACTTAATAATTAAGCTCCTAAGTTGGTGTTTCCTTTCCCTATCCAGCTTTGTTTCTTCCTGTAACCCTGCCTGTCTTCATGTATGGCAATCCCCATTCTTGCTACTTATCCTCTGTATCTTCTTGCCCCAAAATTCTGTCCTGACTAGCTGCCCATTTCTTTTAAATTTTCTGGGCAGCAGCTTGTTACTTGTCTTCCACCATGTCCTCCTCTTTTTCCCTAGTGCATATACCCTCCACTCCTTATCTCTTCTTAGGTTCCCTTCTTGTGTGTGTTGTTGATCCTTAAAATTGGATCTAGCCAAACTTGTTATGAGCCAAAGTACTGATTCAAACAGATTTGCCCAGTATCCCTTGGTATTGATCCCTAATGCACCTCCCCACCTATCCACCTTATGTCTTCTTAATTTTGTGTATTGTTGCCCATTTCGTTTAGATATTCTGGGAAATTTGTTAGGTGTACTCCAACCTATCCTCATTTGATTCCTTAGTGCACCTCTCCCCCTAATCCCCTTATGTCTTCTTAACTTCCCTGCTTGTGAATACTGCTGAATTTCAATGCTGTACCTGGGCAGTTTTGTTGTGAGACCAATTATAATATCTACCCCTTTCCCTTGGTAGATTGGCTCCTACAAATTTGCCCAGTATCCTTTTGTTTTGTTCATCTGTCCAATAACCCTCTCCTGCTCAATTCGATTAGACTTTCTGAGCCTTATAGGGTTATGTAA
>ML298365.1:2383-36813 GCA_005239495.1 Nicotiana undulata | reverse complement strand
AATTATCAAAACTCATTTTCATCAAATTTTCACATAATAGCTTCTCGGCTACACGCCCGGGCTACGCACGCATAACGAGGTGAGACTAACGGAGGCTCTCGAAGCCCAGAACACAGATATAGCTTAAATTACATAAGATGACCCTTTTTGGGTCATCACAACAACAAAGAAATAGTGACATTTAAAGAGATTACACATATGACTTTGCCCTAAAATATTTGCAAGAACAGGAAAGAAAACAAAAGAAAAAGAAAAGAAGAAGGGGGGTACCAGACCATGGAAGGAAGTTTGGTCGGATTCCGGCGACTTGACGGAGTTTGACCGGACTCCGGTGGGTTTGAATCAAACCCACATGAATCAATTGCTATTATCAAGAGAAACTGACTCATGTAGGTCTGAACCATTGAATCGTTCGAAGTCGTCTGTTGTGGTATTTTAGGTTTTTCAGATTCTTAGATCTGAAATTACTCGAAATTGGGTGTTTGTTTGGGGAAATCAATGGTGGGATAGGGTTAAGGAGGACAAGGCGGTCATGGGATGAAAATTTGAGGTTATTTGGTGGAGCTCCGCCGCCGGAGGCGATTTTCGGCCGGCAGAGCACGACGGAGGAACGGTGGAGCTAGGGCGGGGGATGTCGGAATCCGGTGGGGTGTTTTAGAATGGAGAGAGAGAGACGGATAGGGGGTGTTAGACTTAGTGTTCAAATGGGGTAGGGGGTGGTTAGGACAGATTTATACTTATGGTTTGGGGGTTCCCAGCCATTGGATCTGGGAAGATCAACGGCTGGTATGGATTTGATTCAAAACGGGGTCGTTTGGGTAGTGTAGGGACTGGACCGGGTTAAAGGGGACTGGGCTGGTCCGGATTTGGCCCAATTTGATTTTAACTATCAGCCCCCATCTCTTTCTCTTCTTTTATTTTTCATTTTTGGCCACTAATATAACCCTTGGAACTTAAATTGCAAAATTAGCCCTTTACACTACTTTGTTTTCAATTATTAAATTAAGCTAAGATTAATTAACCAAAATAACTAATGTATTACTTTTCTTTTCTTTTGAAATGCAATTAACATGCAATTAGATCTAAAAAATGTGAAGAGTAAAAATATAGAATATTGTAATACCACTAATTATGCAAAAATGAAGAAAATTTCCTAAAATTCCTAAAAAGGCAACTAAAATTATTTTAAAGTATTTTTAGGAGTATTTTAGACACGGGAAAAAATTACGTGCTCACACACATGGCTACACTTCAAGATGAACTTCTAGCATTCAAGTAAGAGCCGAATGAACCACTACATGATATATGGGAATGCTATTGACTTATGGTCAAGGAATGTCCCAACAACGATATGAAGCAAAACATTATTTAACAAACCTTCTATCGTGGTATTAACACAACCAACCAATGTGTAGTGAATCAACTAGCTGGTGGGAACTTTATGACTACGCCTTATGCGGAGGCGTGCGAGATTTTGGATGAGATGGCGAAAACGTCGTCGGCTTGGAAATCCCGGGTCAATGTTCCACAAGGTGACCTGAATATGATCCACTTTCACAAAGAATAGCAATACAACGGGCAAGCCATTTCCAAATTGATAACTATCATGAGTCAACTAGAGAAGTCCCAACTAAATCAAGTGCAAAATCCTAAGCATTCAATGCTCTGGAATTAATAAACATGATGGTGAACAAAAGGAAGACCAAGGGTCCACAAGTGCAAAGTCGAGTGGAGAACTATATGCAAGAAGATGGTAGTTTTTGAGAAAGATGATTCCTACAATGAACAAGAAGAGGAGATGCAATATGTGAATAGTTTTTAAGGGCAAATAAACAACTTCCAAGGCCCACACCAACAACAATGGCGGCTTCAAAACAATCAAGGCAATTGGAATTCTAACAACCAAGGAAATTGGAATGGAGGAAACAATCAAGGGAATTGGCATAACAACAACAATCAAGGAAACTGTAGTGGAAACAACCAAGGAAATTGGGGAGGTAACAATCAAGGTGTATGGAACAACAGTCAAGGCAAGCGAGGTCGGGTTTTCAAAGGCCCCCAATGTACCAATAATCAAGAAACCCACCTACTTATCCTTCCCATGGTTCGAGTTCTTCAAAAATGAGATAGGGAGTATTGAAAATATATTCAAGAAAATGATGGAAAAGAATGCCGATTCGGATGCCCAACTTGACTCACACAATACATCAATCCGCGCTCTAGAATATCAAATAGTAAAAATCTATGAATACTTAAATTCTCATCCTAAGAGGGCACTACCCAGTGACACAGTGGTAAACTCAAAGGGTGGTAAAAATATGGGGCATGACATGGCAGTTATCACAAGAAGTGGAAGAGGCGGGAATGCACTCACGTCAAGTGGAATACAACTTGTTGATGATGATCAAGTATGCAAGAAGAACATATCCCGAACAATGTGGTGAAACCTAATGATGAAATTAGGATTCATATTGATGATAGTGTGGAAGAGACTTAAGAGGGGGTGAACCCGTCTAGGGAACACATTATTGACACACCGGAGTCGGTAGTGAAAAATGCTAAGACACCATTGTCTAAGACGCCACCTCAATACCCTCAAAGACTTGCCAAGGAAAATGGTGAGAATCAATTCAAGAAGTTCATTCAAATTATGAAGAGTCTCTCAATCAATGTGCCATTAGTTGAAGCTTTGGAACAAATCCCCAGTTATGCAAAGTTTATGAAGGATCTTGTGACAAAGAAGTAGTCAATGTACTTTGAGACCATCAAGCTCACTCATCAAGTGAGTGAAATTTCATTCAATGGATCATAAGTTGAAGGATCCGGGTGCTTTCATGATTCTTTGTACAATTGGAAGTGCCGAGTTTGCTAAAGCTCTTTGTTATCTTGGGGCAAGTATCAATTTGTATTCCCTATTCGGTTTTCAAGACGTTGGGAATTGGGAAACCAAGACCCACCTCTATGAGATTGCAAATGGCCGACCATACCATCCCTTGGGAGTGATTGAACATGTTTTGGTTTGTGTTGATAAATTCATTCTTCCAGCGGATTATGTCATTCTAGATTGAGAGGTTGATTATGAAGTACCGATTATTCTTGGGTGACCTTTCCTTGATACGGGTAAGGCTCTTTATGATGTTGAAGATGGAGAACTCACTTTGTCGGTTGGTGTTGAAAAAGTGGTATTTCATGTGTGTAAGTCCATGCAGCAACCAAATAGCAATGGGGTGTGTTCTTTTGTGGACTTGGTAACCGATGTTATTGTTGATGAAACAAGTGATACAATCAATTTTGGTGATATGTTGGAGGCCATCTTGCTCAGATTTGATGATGATGAGATGGATGGCTTCATGTAATGTGTGAATTCAATGCAAGGAATGCATTCGTACAACTATGCACCCCGGAAATTGTCCTTGGATCTTGAAAATTGAACAACTCCTCCGACAAATCCTTCTATTGAAGAGCCTCCTACCTTGGAGTTGAATCAATTTCCTCCACATTTTTGGTATGAATTTCTTGGTACTTGTTCTACTCTACTTGTTATTCTTTCCTCTTATTTTACTAACGTGCAGGTACACTCAACTTTGGCGATGTTACAAAAGATGAAGAAGGCTATTGGGTGGACCTTGGCAGATATTCGGGGGATAAGCCCTACTTTAAGAATGCCTAAGATAAAATTGGAGGATGGAGCCAAATCATATATTGAACATAAAAGGAGACTCAATGAGGCTATGTAAAAATTTGTTAAGAAGGAGATTATCAAGTGGTTGGGGGTCAGGGTTCATGACGGTGGTCACCAATGACAAGAATGAATTGATTCCTACAAGAATGGTGACCGGTTAGAGGGTGTGTATGGACTATCGCAATCTCAACAAAGTAACAAGGAAGGATCACTTTCCACTTCCTTTCTTATATCAAATGCTCGATAGATTGGTCGGCCGTGATTTCTATTGCTTTCTTGATGGGTACTCGGGCTACAACCAATTTCTCATTGCTCCGGAAGATCAAGAAAAAACAACATTTACATGCTCCTATGGTACTTTTGCTTTCAACTGGATGCCATTGGGTTTTTGTAATGCACTAATGATTTTTCAAAGGTGTATGCTATCTATTTTCGCGGACATGGTGGAGGACTACCTTGAAGTTTTCATTAATGACTTCTCGGTGGTTGGAGATTCTTTTGATGATTGCCTTGCAAATTTTGACATAGTGTTGGCTAGATGTGAAGAAACAAATTTGGTGCTCAATTGGGAGAAATTTCATTTCATGGTCAAGGAAGGTATTGTCCTTGGCCACAAAATCTCAAGGAATGGAATTGAAATTGACAAGGAAAAGATTGAGGTGATTTCTAAGCTTCCACCTCCAACTTTGGTGAAGGGTGTGCAGAATGTCTTAGGCCACGCGGGTTTTTACCGGTGCTTCATCAAAAACTTCTCTAAAGTGGTGAAAAATTTGTACAATATTCTTGAGAAGGATGCTAAGTTTAACTTCAATGATGTTTGCATGAGATCTTTTGAACTGTTGAAGCTCAAGTTGACAACTAGTCCCATCATCACCGCTCCAAATTGGAGTGTCCCTTTTGAACTCATGTGTGATGCAAGTGACGTAGCGGTTGGGGCTTTTTTGGGGAAACGCATCAACAAAGTATTTCATCCAGTCTACTATGCTAGTATGACCATGAATAGTTCCCAAGTCAAATATCGTTACGGAGAAATAGCTTCTTGCTATTGTGTTTTGCAATTAAGAAGTTCCGCCCGTACTTGATGGGTGAAAAAGTCATTGTCCACACAGATCATGTGGCGCTTCATTACCTTATGAGAAAAAAGGACTCCAAAGCTCGGTTGATGAGATGGGTGCTCTTGTTGCAAGAATTTGATATTGACATCTAAGATAGGAATGGTAGTGAAAACCAAGTGGCGTACCACTTGTCTCGTTTGGAAGATGAGGGGAGGCAGCATGATGGCCTTGAATTCAATGACTCCTTCCTCAATGAGCAACTCTTGGCAATTTTGAATAATAGAGGTGCCATGGTTCGCGAATCTAGCAAATTTTCTTGTGTGTGGAATCATTCTGCATGAGTTCTCTTTAAGCTAAAGGAAGAAGCTAAAACGGGATTATCAAGATTATTATTGGGATGAACCATACCTTTTCTGAATTTGTACGGATTGGGTTATTAGAAGATATTTACCGGAAGACGGTCAAGGTGAAATTCTTGGGGCTTTCCATTCTTCGCCATATGGTGGTCATTGTGGTGGAGCAAGAATGGCGGCCAAAGTGCTTAGTTGAGGGTTCTATTGACCTAATATTTACAAAGATGCTATTGAGTTAGTGAAAAGATGTGGTGAATGTAAATGGGCCAGTAGAATCTCAAAGAAAAATGAAATGCCTCTAAAAACTATTTTGGAGATTGATATTTTCGATGTGTGGGGTATTGACTTCATGGGACCTTTTGTGAGTTCTTGTGGAAACACCTACATCTTGGTCATGGTGTATTATGTGTCCAAATGGGTTGAGTTCGTTGCTTACCCAACAATGAGACAAGAAGTGTGGTGGCTTTCTTGAAGAAGAATATCTTCACAAGGTTTGGTACTCCACGTGCAATTATAAGTGATAGGGGGTTACAAGACTTTCGACACTTTACTTAGCAAGTATGGTATTACTCACAAAGTCACGACTCCCTATCACCCACAAGCTAGTTCACAAATGGAAGTCTCTAACCGGGAGATAAAGAGTATCTTGTCCAAAATGGTGAATGCTAGTCGGACGGATTGGTAAAAAATATTGATGATGCACCATGGGCTTATCAAACGACTTACAAAACATCTATCAGAATGTTTCCATATTGGTTGGTGTTGGGGAAAGCTTGTCATCTTCTGGTAGAACTAGAGCACAAGGTCATGTGGCTCTAAAGAAGTTAAATCTTGATTGGGATGTAGCCTCTAAATTGGTGAATTGGATGAGTTTTTGTACCATGCTTATGCGAGTTCGTCCTTGTACAAAGAAAAAGTTAAATATCTTCATGACAAATACATTTGGAACAAAGCGTTCATGGTGGGCGATCTTGTATTGTTGTTTAACTCAAGGTTGAGGATGTTTCCGAGAAGCTAAAATCTAAATGGAGTGGTCCTTTTGAAATTGTGGGTGTGACTTTTTGTGCATAGACTTGAAGAACAAAAATAATGAAGTATTCCGAGTCAATGGTCACCGGTGAAGCACTACTTGGGAAAGTTTGGAGATGGCCACGTGGTGGCAGTCATTCATCTCACTTGAGGGTATTTGCATTGTGTCGCGACGTTAAATCAGGCGCTTCTTGGGAGGCAATCCATGATTCTTTTCCTTTTTCTTTTGTTGTTAGGTGCTATTTTTATTCTACTTGATTTGAACTGTGCTATAGGGGTGAGTGTGACTTACAGGAATTGTGGACGAAATAATGGCTAAGTGTTCAAAAGAGTGCGGACCGTCCATTTTTAGGTGCCATAGTAGATGAGCATTGCGACCGCACATTTATCTTGCGGTTCGCAGAATTGAAATATCAAAAACACCAACTCTCTGAAGTTTGAGCTTGTCAGTGCGGAGGTTGATCTGCGACCATACAAGAAATCTTCGGTCAATATTTGATCCCTTGTCTTTTTGAACGGTATAAATAGAACAGTATGACTCATTTTACTCTTTTCCCACTTTGAACAAACATTTTTGCCCTACTAAATTTTCTTGGAGATTTCAATTGTGCACACACACAGTCACCTAGATCACTCACTGCATTCACTCTATCTGGTATGTTTCAATTTCATAATAATCTTTTTAATTAGTTTAATTCATACATTTTTAGTTCTTTTTAGGTCATCTGTTACTAGAGTTCCATTATGTGTCCATATGGGGTAGATCTGGACTGGGTAACCATGATACATTCTCTAGTGGGATTGGGTTAGTACAATTTCATGTTTTTACAATGTTTCCATGTCTACTTGTGCGAGAAATTGAAAACCCGAAGGTAAAAGAATTGGTATGTACGTAACTTTTGAAATGTGTGGTCGCACTTGAATTTCTGAGGTCCGCAGATGTTGAATTTGGGAAACTCAATGAAGAAGGAATCTTCAGACCGCAGAATTTACTTTGTGGCCGCAGATCAACCCATTCTTTTTCATCAGAGAGTCACCATTTTTAAGACTCAGAAGTGCGGCCGAAAATCAAAATGTGCGGACCGCACTTCCATCCTGCAGCCGCACACCAGATTTTTGCGGACCGCAAAACCCATCTGTGGCCGCGTAAGTTAAAATGTGCGGGCCGCAAATCCCTTATACTGCAAACATGTATTAACATCATAACCCCATTGTGTCCAAGTGTTTCTCACTTAACTATATGAATCTTGTATGTGTTTGAACATCGAAGTGCAACTAACAATATCCTATATTTAATATAGATAATGGTTTGATCAAGAGGACGAGGCGACACATCAAAAGGGAGAGGTGAATTTTCTCGGGGTCAAGGCAAAAGTGTCTTGTCCCTTGGCCAGTCAAAGACGATAAGAAAGAAAGCACAAGCAGGTAGAGGGAGTGGTGTAGACCTCTCCGAGTCTAGATCATATGTCCTGTCTAGGTGAGTGTCAGTCGACCACACAGTCGAGGCCACAGGAGAGATACCATCTTAGGGACGAGCCGTATTCATCTCCCAGCACTTCCAACGGATTGGAGAGTACTAGTCAAGCTTCTGATCCATCGTCTACACCATTCCTTGAGGAACAGGTTACACATAATATCCCCGATGATGACATAAGGGGAGATGCTACAGCTTCAGGCCTTGAAAGATCAAATAAGAAAGAGGTTCGGGAGGATCGCTTTGCCAACCTAGCAGCCTTCACCAGCTTCCGTATGTGGTGGCCAGTGAGGTCGCTAGATCTTGAGCGACAGTGTCTATTGAAGGATTTGGAGAAGTACAACCCAGCGATATTGAGACAGTATAGGGCACGAAAGGGGTGGATGTGGTTCACCTAGAGTGTAGAGGATGCTGGAGAATACCTCGTCAGTGAATACTATGCCAATGTGGACCATATAAAGAAAGGGACAAAGGTGACCAAAGTACGCAACCTCAAGGTGAGGTTTGATCAGCATACACTAAACATGTACTTGGGCTTCAAGGATGTTGAGAGTATTTTGGAGAAGTGCGCACTGAAGGAGGAAGTCCTTCCTTGGCTAGTTGAGATTCTGGCACCACCAAGGCTATTTGGGTTCCCATCCACCGAAACATTATGAGCTTTGAGGCAAAAGGGTGGCAGACCTTTGTTTTTAGCAGGTTGGATCGATGCCAGAACAAGACTCACCTTCCTCTTGCTTGGACATTTCTTGTGACGTATCTCATGGACGGTTACCCAATCAATATGGGTGTCGTAATGTCAGCCAACATTTCAGTGATTCACGACAGGACAGCTCGGCCTTCCCTAATCCCAACAATATTATAGAAAGAGTGATGTTAAGTCTCTCTAATCTCCGATGAAAACAAAATGCCTCTAAGAATTGGAAAATGTGAGCTGAGAAATGAAGTATGGAGTGCTTAAGGAAAGGTGTAACCACTTACCCATATGATATCCTACCCTAATCTAAAAGCCTTCATTACAACTCGAAAGAATTCCTCCTTGATTTCAAACCGAGTGAGCTTACATTCGTGGCAATCTACATGAGGAGCAAGCCTATGCCGCACTTGTAAAATTCTCATGTGAGAGACGAGTGAACCTTTCATGAATCCTAAGATTGAGTGTTAATTTCTCAAGTGAGCTTGGCAAATGGAAAGTAGAGGAGGAAGAGTTTGTAGCACCATGACCTACATGATAGAACAAGAGTACTTGATGAGTAAAGTCAATTCTTGAAGCTCAAATGTCACATTAGAACTATATGTGCATGAAAACTTGTCATCTTGTTGATAATGCATGAGAAGTGTGGGTAATTATTGGTCCCAACTAATATGTGAATGGATCGCCTTTAACTCGTTGAAATGAGTCGTAGCTCAAGGAGGTGGGAACTAATTTGCTTGCTTGAGGACAAGTAAAGACTTAAGTTTGGGGGAGTAGATAAGTGGGGATTTTGACTACTTATTAGCATCTTTTTGCTATTGTTTTAGTCTGATAGTATTGATTTATGTTCCCAAAACTAATGAAAATATGCAAATTGCAGGAATGTTGGAAGTTTGGTCTCCCGTGATAAAGTCCAACTCAAAAAGGAGTGTTCTGAATCATAAAGGCAATAAAGGGAGAAGAATCAAAAAAAAGTGCAATCCGCAGAAGGGTTTCTGCCGCTACAGAAGAAAGTGTGAACCACATAATTCCATTTGTGGCCGCAAACCAAGTGAAAAAACCCAATAGGACTTTGGCTAATATGTGGACCGCACATGAATTGTGCGGCCACATAACAGGGTCTGCACTGACAAGTGATTTCGAGATCAGAGAGTGTGCAAAAGACCAAGTCCTGAAGCCTTGCTGAAGGGCGGACCGCACAAGAATTGTACGGCCGCAGAAGATGCTTCGCAGCCACAATCCATAAATGTGCGGCTGCAAAATCCAAACTCCTGCCAACTAAAGAAATCTGCAGACCGCACATGGAATTGTGCGGCTGCAGAACCTCCTAATGGGCATTTTTGTCAGTGAATTTTGGGCCACTACAAATAGACGAGTTTCACATTTTCAGGTTAAGTTTCAAAGTTTGAGCTGCTGTAGCCATTACATTTTTCCATTTTAGGAAGTTTGTAATTATTTTAGTGTTTAAACATTATATTTTATCATTTTATTCTTCGGTTATGGGTTTATTTAGTATTTCTTCTTTATTCTTCATTTCCCACTATGAGTAGCTAAATTCTTACTAGGGTTGTGACCCAATCCTGGTGTGTAAACCTTATGGGTACTTAAGTTTCATAATCTATTTTTGGACCTAGAGAGCTCAGGTTGTGGCGATGTTTCAGGAGATTTGCAAGGAAATCATTGGGGTAAGAAATCCTAACTCAGTTTTGGTTAAATTACACAAATCTATTGTTAATTTCATCATTTAATTAGTGATTTGAGTTGGAAATTTGATGAAAATTGTGAAAACTTCTAGGCTAAAATATGGAAATTTGAAAGGCAATTTGAGATCGGATTTGAGTAATTCTTGTATGGTTGAACTCGTTGTCGAATGGGTGTTCAAATTTTGTAATTATGGCCGGGTTCCGAGACGCAGGCCTGAGTTGACTTTTTAGTTCTTTGCAAAGTTCATAGTTTTATTGTTCAAAATAGTTTCCTATACTTTATATTTATGGTCTGAAGTCGTTTTGGCTAGATTCGAGTCGTTCGGAGTTGGTAAAAGGCTTACTAGTGGATTGAGTTAGCGTGTTTTGAGGTAAGTGTCTTGCCTAACTTTGTGTGGGAAAATTACCCCTTAGGATTGGTGTTCTTTGTTATAATTGTGATGTGTGAAAGACGTGTACGCAAGGTGACGAGTGTGTGCACGAGCTAAATGTGAAAGTTACCGGTTTTAGCTATGTAAAATCCTTTCATGCCTTAAATGAGTTATCTTATCATGTTATATTCGTCATCATTAGTCTATTTTCACAACTCATACGCCCAAAAAATAGACATAACATGATAAGATAACTCACTTAAGGCATGAAAGGAATTTACATAGCTAATACACTCGTCACCTTGTGTACACAACTTTCACACATCACAATTATCACAAACAACACCAATCCTACGGGGTAATTTACCCACACAAAGTTAGGCAAGACACTTACCTGAAAACACGCTAACTCAATTCACTAGTAAGTCTTTCCCTCGATTATCCAACTTCGAACGGCTCGAATCTAGCCAAAACAACCTCATACCATAAATATAAACTATAGTAAACTATTTTGAACAATAAAATTACGACCTTTGCAAAGAAATAAAAAGTCAACTCAAAAATTCAACTCGGGCCTGTGTCTCGGAACCCGACAAAAATTACAAAATCCGAACACTCATTCGACAACGAGTCCGAATTTAGCCTAGAAGAATTACTCAAATCTGACCTCAAATCGCCTTTCAAATTCCCAAATTTAAGCCTAGAGGTTTTCACAATTTTCCTCAACTTTTCAACTCAAAACACTAATTAAATGATGAAATTAACAATAGATTCGTGTAATTTAACCAAAACCGAGTTAGGATTTCTTACCCCAATGATTTTCTTGCAAATCTCCATAAAACTCGCCACAAAACGAGCTCTCTAGGTCCAAAAATGGATTATGAAACTCAGACCCTCGAAGACCCCTTTTCTACCCAGGGATTCCGCATCTACGGCCTTTTAGTCGCACTTGCAACACCGCACTTGCGGAAAAACCATCGCAGGTGCGGTTTCCACTTAGGTTATGACTTTCCGCTTCTACGGACTAAAATGCGCTTCTGCACACTCGCTCTTTCAGGCAAGGCCTGCTTCTACGACAATAGACCAAGATAGCCCTGTCTACATCTGCAACCACTTCTCTGCACCATGCGGACTCGCAGATGCGGAAAACTCCTTGCACCTGCGATCCTAGCTGGTCAAGGCCAGCTTCACTTCTGCGGATCGAGGACCTCTTCTGCGGTGCCGCACCTGCGACCAAAAATGCGCAGGTGCGATTGCACCAGTTCCACCAACACTTCAGCAATCAAACAAGTCCAAACATGTTCCGGATTCAATCTGAATCATACCCGGGGCCCACGAGACCCCGTCCGAATATATCAACAAGTTTCAAAACACATAACGGACCTACTCGAGCCCAAAAATCACATAAAACAACATCGATTATACGAATCGCAATCCCAATTCAGGACTATGAATGTATGAATTTCCGAATTCCTAAACTAATGTCGATTCAAACCAAAACAACTCCGATTGACTTAAAAAATTTCACACAAGTCATAAATGACATGACATACCTATTCCAACTTCTGGAATCGGAATCCAACCGCGATATCAATAAAGTCAACTCGCGGTCAAACTTTCAAATCTTTCAAACAACTTTCTAACTTTCGCCAATTCACGCCGAAACGACCTACGGACGTCCAAATCAACATTCGGAAACGCTCCTAAACCTAAAATCATCATAAGCAGCTATTGGAACCGTCAAAACTTCATTCTGCACTTGTCTATGCAAAAGTCAAACCACGATCAATTCTTTCAACTTAAAGCTCCAACTTAGGGACTATATGTTCCATTCCACTCCGAAACTCGCCTGAAACCAAAACCAAACATCCCCGGAAAGTCACATAACCACAGTATAACATAGAGGAGGAAATAAATAGGGGATCGGGGTAAAAATTTCAAAATGATCGGTCGGGTCTTTACATGATAAGGGCTAGAGATTATATGCTAGACCACTATTCGGATGACCTCGTACCTATTGGGTACACTGATTCAGATTTCCAATTAGATAGTGATTCTAGAAAGTCTACCTCAGGAAATGTATTTACTTTGAGAGGTGGAGCCATAAGTTGGAGGAGCGTCAAGCATTCTACCATGGAAGCCGATATGTGGCAGCCTCTAAGGCGGCCAAAGAGGCGGTTTGGCTCGGGAACTTCCTAAGAGATTTGGGTGTGGTTCCTTCAATTCAAGTACCAATTATACTTTATTGTGATAATAGTGGGTGCGGTTGCAAATTAGAAAGAGTCAACAAGCCATAAAAGAGCAAAGCAAACTGAGCGTAAATATCATTTAATTTGTGACATAGTGCAAAGAGGGGATGTAGTAGTCAGCAAGATTGCGTCAGAGAACAAATTGGCGGACCCGTTTACCAAGAGCTTGCCACAAAAGACTTTTGATAGCATGCAGACGGAATAGGTATTAAAATTGTAGGTGCATGGTTATGAGTCTATGTGGGAGATTGTTAGGATATACTATAAACCATGCTTATTGTTATAGTATTCTTTATGAAATAATTATTTATTTATTTATTCAAGTTATTAAAGTTTTATTTTGAATAGATCATGTATTTATCTGTGTGTCATTTTCTTATGTAGTAGATGATTTAGTGTAAAGAGTTTAGCTTATACACGGAAGATTAAATCATCGATTCTTATAATTATAAAGTTTACGTTCACAATCTAATGATGGAATTGGAAAAACCATCGGAATGGTTGTGGCACACGACTACATATAATTTATTTGATTATGCGAATGCTTTGATTTTGACTTCTTGTGCTAGTACAGTTTGTATGTATTGAACTAATCAAGTAGAGATAAGTATTTTATACTGAATTAATAAAATAGTTTCTCTAGTTCATTCAATGTACTTATATTGTTAATCTTGATATAGTTATTATTAGTTGTCTGTGTCATTTATTGTTTTGATTTATTAAAAGACGAGATTCTTTCGTGGGTCAATAAACCTGGTAAATTGGGCAATAATGATATACATTGACGGAATAATAATTAGTTGATAGAATCCATGTCTCGGCTTTGAGATTGATGATACTCCTTTATGAAAGCTTATAAGTTTTCGTGTGTTGACCCGGCCGATGAATTTTGTATCCGCCACATGAATTAAGTCAAGCAAAAGTCTAAAGGAAGTAATCAACAAATCAAATTGTCAGTACTTTAAATTGATTGATTAGTATCTGAATCTTAACATGGGAAGTTAAACAAGATTTTATGGAAGAATTGCAAAATTGAACTAAGGAGTGTTGTTACGAATTTTTAGTGGAATAATTCATAATTTGTTATGGTAGAAATTAAATTCGAAATTCAGAATTAATTTATAGTAGGGAGCCCTGTTAATTAAATTATGTGATCTCTACTGTGTCTAAATACTAGAAAATAAAGGAACCATTTCATTTGTGGAAAAGAAAACCCGACTGGATTTGAAAAAGGGTTTTACCCTAAAAAAATGTGGCTATATATACATGGTATAGGGATGGTCTTTTTTTTTTTCACGAATTTTCCTTGAAATTTTGCCCACCCGAAATTTTCTCTTTCCGGATTATTTGGGTAACACAGTAGAAGACTGTGGAACATTTTCTGGACGTCGTGATCTTGCTACTCTGGAACTGAAGACCGAGATTGATCTACTTTGTTCACGCTTCAAGAGATAACTCGTATAATTGTCATGTGTGCTAGAGTAATTGTTTAATTTACACGTGAATATGATACTGGAATTGCTTCCGCTGTGATCTATAATCCAACACTCATGTGCCTAAACTTTAAGAAAAGAATATTTATCAAATCCAAATTTCTTTATTTTCCCGTTGATTAATCAACGCGATTTTCTAATAAGGTCACTGTATCAAACCATTTCACGTTTTCCTTTGAAAATGTTATTAGAATACTTTAGAAAATCTTTTTTCTGGACTACTTTCGCTATTGAGTTTAATTATTAAAGGTAAATGACAGATGATAATCATACAAGTTACAAGGTGTACAATACGTGCAAAACAGGAACTTCTATGATTTTTTGAGCTAAATTTAGTAGCAATATTCAGGTGTTGATTGAAACAAGTGATACGGAATCAAAATTAATTATGCATAAGAGATTCATATCAGCTCCAACGTTTACATGCATTACTGATTGGTTGAATGCACTGTAGAACGGAGATATATTCATGCTTTTAATTGCTAATTCTATAAGCAATAATACCCAACAAACTGAAACAAAAGGTTTTCTATAGTATAGCATCTATCTGCGATTCATTGAATTTTGGTTACACAGGAAAAGTTTGCGGACAGAGAGGTTTTTCCGGATACAAAACTTCAGCAGAATAAAAACAACTACTTTGTATGCAACAGCCATAAGAAACAACACCAGTAAATTTTTCCACTTAGCGTTCTTGTCATCGGATATATCATAGATATTTTCCAGAGCCTCATAACCAGATATGTTTCTCACCTGCCCAACAGCAAAAGAAGTTCCGACGTACTCGTTCTCCAACAGTCCCTGGTACAAAGAAAACTTTTTAAGTTTACTTGAGAGATACATAGTGATCAAGAATATACACTTAATGAATTCAAGCAAATTCTCAAACTTGCCTGGATAGAGTAAGTATGAAAAGCAATATAAGAAATGGGGTACATCCATACTGGTCCAGGCAAAGAACTTCTGATTCTAAAAAAACCAGCGGAAAGCATCATTATCACCTGAAACACATGAAATGATAGCCGTTTAATGAAAAAGTTCGGTCTCAATCAACAGGAAATGGTATCAAATAATAGTCCTACTAAAAGAATCCTATCTAATACTAGCATTGCAAACATTCAGATGCCCAACTTCCTCGTTTCCCCTTTTAAGAAAATTGACCCCTATGACAAAGTAGAAGCACACACAGCTGCCATCGTCACTGCCTAATTTCTAATCAATAGAATATGACAATATTACACCAAAAGGAAAGGCAACGAACCTATTGTCAACTTCAACAATGATTTAAGGCAGAACTTACATGTATGGACACAAAACTTAAGATGCTCCAGAAGATATTTTGCCAAATGGAAGCAACAAGCAGTAGCAACCCCTCGTTTACCAATAGACACGCAAAGAAATTCAGCACAAAGTACATCAGCAAGCTGAACTCATTCCGCAGCCCAATAAGAAAATAGAAGACCAGACTTGACGAGATGGAGATAAGAAACAAGAAAGGCATGCTGGCAAAAAGCTGCCCAAGTAGGAAAACAAATGCCCCAGAATGCTGGTTTGATTCTTCACAGGTGTATATCTGCAAAGTCATCAAGATGTTTGATTAGGGTTTTTCTTTTAACTGGACGAGAATACTAACAACATCCCATTATCAGGGCAAATAACAAAACCAACTTTCCAAAAACCAAGGAAGAGTTAATCGAAACCAATGACAAATTGAAATGTTTAACTTGGTATGAAGAGGATACTCACTATCTAAATGCTCTATTTTGCTGACCTATATGTCATTGCGGTATCAGATTTTCCACTTAAGATATGCATCTTTAGTACATGATTAGATTATTACTGCTAATTATGTCCGTAGCACAATCAACATATAAATGCAATGTTAATCATCACCAAACATACTAAAGGTTCCCAGCTGCTTTGGGAAATCAAGTTTGAAGGCTTGCTTGTCAGGACTGATGAGTTTGAAACGGGAGTATGATTCAGTAAACCAGGCCGGAAATGTGACAGTCCTAGTGAAAAGTCGAGATATTTCAACCATTGGAAAAGCCTAGTTCTGAGAATTTTAGTCGCTTCAACTCGCACTTCTCTACATTTCTCCCCACTATTGAACAAGTTTGAATGAACAGTGCTTTGGATAACAGATAGATTACAGTAAGAGTGGAATATGGAGATTATGGCACTACAAAGGGAAACTTTAGTACAGGTTCTTCAACTTGAATTCCATGTTTGGTTCATGAGATTGAAGAAGAGACTGGAATGAGGATCACATTTCTGTCCCTGGGCATTCCAAATGACCATAAGGTGTATGTATAGTCCAATGCTCAGCCTACCAAACAATCCTTGATTCTTAAATACACAAATGTACTGGGTTCATTTAGAACTGGAGTTTGCACATAATAAGTTTCATAGAAGCATGCAATAAGTTACTGACATCACCTTGATCTCTTTCAACTGTGCAGGTACACCGGCGAGGCCTAGCAGAGAGGTGATCGAAACAAATATAAATATTGCTGCTACTCTTGTCTGCATGGCAAGAAAAACATCATAGTTTGCAAACTGAAAACAAGGGCAAGCAATGGAAAATAGTTTCCATCAGAAAAATATCAAACAGCAATATCAAGTCACTCCTATGTGATTACAGGAAAATAAAAGTGAAAGGGTTTTCCTCATGCTGTCCAACCATAAATGAAGAAATACATGCAGTTCTTGAGTTAGTTAACTATGGTCGGTTTCAATCAGAAAAAGGGGAAAAGATATACTTCATGGGCTGTGTAAACAGCAAAACCTGGAGGATGTGATGCACAAACATCACGCGGATGGACAACTGAATTAAACATATGCAAAAGGAAATAGACACGTCTGATTCTTTAATTATTAGCTTACCATGACAGACGACAAGGAATGCCCCAATCCAGAAAACACAGTGCCAGTACAAACGGCAAGAAGCATATAAAGAATCAACCTTAGCCAATAATATCTCCACTCCCTTGACATAATCAATAAGGATCTCCAAGTCAAAACTGCAACTCGTGTCGCATTTCCTGCCATTCCCTTGCTTTTGAGATATGGACCTTCCTGTAGGTCGGAATGCAATAGATCAGAGACTATATTGAAGCTCAGGCAGTGAGTATGGTTTGTTTGACCAGTAAAACTTTTATGATTGAACACTCTAGGGCTTTCTAAGCCAATTTTTTTCTACTTGACAATGATTTATGAAATATTTCTTTAACTACAATTAATTTGTAAAAGATTGTGACTTATAGTACTTTTTACGTAGCTTTTTTTTTTAATAAAGACTTTCTGTGCAGTTTCTTAATATACAAATTATTCTTTTTAAAGATTAGAAATCAATATCTGAAGTAGACGGAAGCTAAATTCTAGGCCTTCTGCTCCATTCTAGACCTAATGAAACCAAAAACTTCAACTCACACAAGAAATTAATGGTAATTGGGCCAATCTAGTTTGTCAAAACAAACCAAATCAGACAAGAGCATCCTTCGACAGGATGCTCGAATTATGTTACTACCCAGAGCACACGGTCTTAATAGCTTATGTATGTAGTTGGTCCATATCAAGAATGGGAATATTTCCTAGTGTCTAGTGGCCACATTAAAGTGTGCCTCACTTAGATCTCTACTTTACACCTTGAAAATTCCTTGGAAAAAGATTGAGCAAAGTTAATAGTGACAATCTGCGATGTCAATAGTGACAAAAGTGAAAAAACATACCTTCTCCGTAAGTTTAACTATTACAAACATACCTCCTTTTTTTTTAATAAACATACCTTCTCAGTAAGCTTCATTATCATTGACTCAACAGCAGCAGCGTCTGCCGAAGATCTATAGGTTGCTTCAAGGGTACGTATAGCAACGGCAGTATCCATGCTCACAGATGATAAGTCTCCATGGTCATCCTGGTGAGATGATAAAATCACAAACTTAAAGGAAAATCTTCCCTTTTGTGTTGGGGAGCAGGAGGGGATAGGATGGCCAGATAACAGGTGAGAAAATCTTTGAACATTCATTTTGCATCTTAAATAAAAGAAAAATTCCCGTTCCTCCTTCAAAGAGCTTACCCCGGTGCAATAAAACAATAGCATGAACATGGAGAAAAAGGTAGCAGCACAATGTACCCAGTTAGAATTGTTTCAACATCCTAACTACTAATAATCAACAAACCAATCCCTATCTTTGATCATTATGATTGAGTTTTTTAAAGCAAAGACGTGGAACTTCGAATGCTTATAAGCAAATACCTGCCAGCTTTTGCACATTGCAATAATCCTGTCAAATTCTGTGTTTATAGCACGCAAGAAGTGATCGGAAGGACTTTGCATGATTGGGCAAGGAAATCCAGCATTCGAGAAGTGCTTCACCAATTAAAATATGTCAGTCTCTAACAATCAGTAACATTAACAACAGAATATTGATTCAAAACATAATGACCAGAGAATATACATCTTAACAGCTATGTATTTCCACAAGTATTTCATAATTGTGCACACGCTTGGTGAACTAATCTTCCCTCTATGCCCCCTTAAGTAAGTTTGTTCAGTCTGAATCCCTGTTAACATTGACTGAGTTTAGAGGAACTCCTTTCCTTTCTTCCAACAACTACCCACGGATTCTGAAACATTTAGTACGTTTGTCACCACTCACCAGTATTTCTCTAGACAATTTCCTCTTTGTCAGAAACCAACAAACTGAAATAGTGTGATCTCTTCCAATTTGTAAAGGAAATCGTATAAGAAGCTATAGGGATCTTTATTGGGCAATAAGCTTCTAAGCAACAATTTGGACTTTGAAACCCAGATGCTCGCACTTCAAATATGTCCGACTGACACAACCTTATCCTGCAAAGCTGTACTCCTATTAAAAGGCGCATTCCCCAGAGTAACCATCCTAACTTGAGTAAATATTTATTTCGACATTGCTAAACCATTCTTGGCGGCTTTAATCCAAAATGAGAATAAATAAAGAACTTCAGCTGAATCAACTGCATTCATTTTATATCTTAAATATGGTACCATCTCACTAACAATTGACTTCCTTCTCCTCAGATAACCCACACCCACAAGTGGGTCTATCCTATTAAAGGAAAAAGCAAACAAACCCTCATTGCAGCACATAAAATATCATTCGTTATTCAATGCTTTTGTTTGATGCAATCACGACTGCTAAAAGACCAACCCGTTACACAAACCAAGATGGACAGTGTAACAAAGCATACCAAGGTAAAACTACCTGTAAGCAAGCCAATGTTTCACCAAAGAATAACGTCTTTCCATTTGAGAGGAGGCAAATTCGGTCAAAAAGGCCAAATACTTCAGTACTGCTTTGGTAAATGGTGAATATCAGAGTGCAGCCGGAGTTGGCAAGCTTCTTCAATGTAACCATCATCAGAAGTGCAGAAACGCTAAACATAACAAGGAGTACTAAACATCAGCTAAATTGGAGTAGCTCATTAGAAGAGGGCCAAGAGCATCAACTCTCGACCACAATGAATAGCAAGTCAAAAACACAGAGAATTAATAAGGAAATATTTAGAGAGTAAGGTACCCAGATATCACATGTTCTCCCTCAACCTTAAATGGATACTTTCATGTATGACAAAAAAAACTTCAGTAACCAAGCCAGTCAAAGCATCTTCACGTTCTCTTCTGGTAACTGACTCCTAGAACTATAGAGACCTACACGCGCTAAGCTAGCAATCCTAAATTCATTTGCAGGTCCTTCCAAAAGAATGATTCTAGCCTTTTTCTATTAACATGTTTTACCCATTAATGCTGAAATATTTACTGACTTTTTTACTACTTGACCTTTCGAATAATCCAATCACATAAGCTTTCAGCAAGATTTGATATATCCCAATTTTATTGACATACTTCCATAGTTCAATGAATGATGTGGACTTTTTCTGTCACCACATGCATACTATATAAGACAAGCAAATTAATCTTTATGCCTAATTACTTCGTCAAATAAACATGGAGCGTTAGTATTATTTTACACTTTAGTAGACAGAAAAACTAAAACATACTAAATATTTGGCTGTTTAGCTACTACAGCAGCTACAGGACACATTACACAATTTGACAGTTATACTGTGCTACTAATTCAAAGTAGTCTAGTGACTAAGAAGATCCTTAATGCAGTTACGGATTCTGAATATTTCAGGGTAAACTCAATGAAGTTCAACAAAAACTGCTGTGATTTTTTAACTGGGAGTAAGAAAAGAACCTGTCAAGACGATAAAGGGGTTCATCTATGAATAAAATATGTGGTCCCATTACAAGTTCCCGAGCAATGCTGACACGCCTTCTCTCACCACTTCGAAGACCTTTCATGTAACAATGGCCACCTATAAGGTTATTAGAATAATCTCCCAGTGACATAGCATCTATAGCATCCTCCACCACACTCCTTTTCTGACAAAAGAAACCAGGGAGCTGAAGCAATGCTGAATAGTATAGGAACTCACGCACTGTTAATGATCCAATAAGAGTAGTTTCTCTGTCAACATATCCCTGCGAATGAGCAAGCTTTCCATGTCAGAAGGCAGAAGCTGACAACAACAAAGAAAACTACTGCCCCCTTTGCAACCTACTTGATTCAATAGATGTTTTCTTCCAAAGAGCCCAGAAGTACCAACACCTCTGAACTGTAATTCAAACCAAATAAACTATTCTTACTTAATCTTTTTTTTTTGATGGGTAACTATTCATACTTTATCTTATTTTAATATTAACGGGATGGTTAGCCTACCACCTTAGACGTTTGAGCTATTGCTTTCAATGTGTTAGATTATGTAGATTGTATGTGTGCTCAAACCTATGCAAAATATGGTTTTCATAGCCCCTTGGGAAAGACGAAGAATTGGTTGAGTGGAAAGAACGATTTAATCTAAAGGTAGCAACCAGGAAGGGGTTCAAAGACCTAAATGCATACCTGCAACTCCTAACTCAACCAGGAAATAAGCAGTTGCATGGATTTTTTGAGCTATTCAAATGGGACAAGAAAATGGGAAAAAGGATTTCCAAAAATCACTTATATGAAATTATACCATGCCATCGCAGTTGCATGAATTTTTTGCTTCAAATGTGAAAGGACATCTTCTTGCCAAAGGAACCCACGGGTCACTCAACCAGTGATCATTACTATGATAGTGATTAAGATTTTATATTCCAAAAAATCAGTTCAGAGTGAACAGCAGCTAATGTGATGTAAAAACTATAAAACAGGAAGTCAAAGTCCAAAGTTGGGACATATATCTTTTCGTATTTGGTATGCAAGAATGACCACAATCGATAGTAAACGCTTACAACATACATAGGAACCATAAGGCATGTGCATTTTTGTTCCATTTACAAACACCTCGCCATACATTCTCGCTGAATCAGGTAACCTTCCTAAAAAAGGAAAAGAAAACTAGTTCAGAATCATAGACAAACAACTAAATGCTCTTCTATAAACTGACTGTGAACTGAATACCACAAACCTGCAAGCGCTCTCAAGAGTGTTGATTTCCCCGACTTGGCGGGACCCATGATTACAGTCATTGTTCCAGGTAATGTACAACCATGTGAACTCTTAACCACCTTATCAGAGTATTTTCTTTTTCCCTTTATAGTTACAGTCAAGTCCTTCCAAGCAATAGAAGCCCCTGAAATCTTCCTTGTAACAATTGTCTCCTCCGGTAAACGAGGAGAGGGTAAGGAACCACTATTGATTTTTGACAGGGAAGGGGAGGGTGGCGTAGTCGCAGCATGTATAGAATCTCCTCCTTCGTCGACTTTTACCTCTATATCCGTCTCATCCCAAACAGGTGAATCTTCAAAAGAGATTGGTTGTCTAAATGCACCAGGTTTCCGCAAGTAGAAGAAATTACTTGATGGCACCCTACTAGCTGGACTACTTGCTGAAGATGAGGACGACCTATAATTATCTGATTGAGACTGTATTTCTTCCATTCTTCAGAATTCTCCAATATATTTCAACTGCTTCTTCCCTAAAGAAAGAACTACACCAGTTCTGCAAAACTTCTTTCAACCTGTATGGATAGCAGTAATTAACAAATACCATAGAGATGAAGAGCAGGAAAAGACAATAGTGAAAAACAAATGACATCTACAACTAGAAGGAATAACATTCAAAAAATTCTCATCAACAGGACAAATTTTCATATTGAGCCTTTGGCAGTTTGCCAAAAAATTAAAATATATTAATCAATCAATAAACTACAAATCTATTAGTTTAGTATTCAGAGGATTCATCATAGTTAAACTACTTCTATGCTTTCTGTCACCCTATTCTTAGGCTGGGTCAGATCCTACACCAACCCCCACCCCCAAACCCTCATTTCCTATGTTGTGGAAGCTCACATAGGCTGAGTTTTGAAAAAAGAAAAGATATTAAAGAAAAATAAAACAAGCAACTGGGCATTGGAAGCTTAAAATACCCATATACATGAAAAATACTTCATAGTAAAGAACCCTTCTTTTCTCTTTCTCTATAGAGACGTTATGCATAATTTTGGTCATTTGAGAACTAAAGGGAACATAGAGCACAAAACTTTTCAGCTCTAACAAACACCTTTCCTGTTTTCTTGTCAAACAAAAAGCTGGACTCACTGTACATAAACCTCAAAAGCACAAATACATAAGCAGACCAGAAAGAAAGAGAAAACTAAAAGTTTAAAGAGCTTCAAATGATAACCAAAAAAGCTGCGAGTAGGCTCGAACTTCAAAACGAGAAGCCCACAAAAAGAGAGTTTGTGGAAAAAAGAAGCAAACGAAGAGGGAAATGACGAACCTGGATCTGAATGACAAATTTTGTACATAGAGAGAAAAAGGTGAAGAGACTGAAGAATAATAGGCCAAGACTAAGAGGACTGTGTCACAGCATGAATGATGAAGGGTGCAAGCTGCTAGTGGAAATAAGAAGAGTGACACTCCAGTGTAAGTCCAATTATTAATGGATCCTTATGACCCGGACGCAAGGAATGGAATGTATTCCTAGTTTCCTACCCATATTGGTCTATTGAGAATTCTTTTTAATTTTTTCGGAATATACTAGTGAACTATGCAAATTAGGACATATATGCACGCCGTTAATAGTTTGGCACAAATATGCTCAATTCGTCCAATACTTGTTCATTAATGCCATTAGTTTAACGGAACCATTATTTTTTCTTTCTTAAATAATTAATAACCGTACCTAACCAAAATATGCTTACCCGATTCGTTAGGACCCGACCCACCCTTATTTCTAAGATATTTTATTGATATATTATTTTTGTTTGATTGAGAATTTGTGTGATAATCATATTTAATAATTTGATAAACGATTGTTTTTTGTTATACATCATTTTGAGAAGTAATCCTGCTAAAAGTAGTAATTGTTATTTATTTATTATTTTAATAATATAATATTCGAATTAATTTGTGCTTTCTTCAATCATTTTGCCATTTATTTTTATTTTTCTCACAATCTATTTGTGTTTTTCACCAATACAAATACGAATTAACTCCATGTTCATTATAACTTAACCTGATGGATCCGTTTTTATTTAGATAAGTGAATATTATATGATTGATTATTAGTTTATTGCATTATTTTCTACAATATAAATTTGTTAAGAAATAAGTAATAAATTGTTAAAGCAGTGGTGCTTCTTTTTCATTTTTATTCATTAATTATTTCATGACAAGCACCACTGTTAAAACAGTGGTGCTTCTTTTCCATTTCTATTAATTAATTATTTCATAACAAATATTATCTCATAACAAGCACCATCGAGAAAAATAAAAATAGATGGTAAAATGATTGAAGAACACATAAATTAATTCGAATATTATGTTATTAAAATAATAGATACATATCAATTATTACTTTTAGTAGGATTACTTCCCGAAATGATGTATAACAAAAAAAATCGATTATCAAATTACTCAAATAAATAAATATGATTATCACACAATTTCTCAATCAAACAAAATAATATATCAAAAAATATCTTTGAAATAAGGGTGGGTCGGGTCCTAACGGTTCGGGTTAGCAGATTTTGGTTGGGTACGGTTATTAGTTATTTAAAAAAGACAAAATAACGGTTCTGTTAAACTAAGGGCACGAATGAACAAGTATTGGACGGATTGGGCATATCTGTGCCATACTATTAACGACGAGCATATCTGCCCTAGTTCGCATAGTTCACTGACATATATGATCCTTTTCCGTAATTTTTTTATTACATTGACCGAGAAAGGAAAATTGAACTTGCGCGTTTTTTCTGTAAATATACTCTTAACTATAGGCTTTTGGTTTCTTTAGAGAAAAGGATAATACTCTACATAATTACCCTGTTGGGTTGTTCCGCTCCATTTGAACCCTTAAATATTACGGGAGTCCTATGTCCTTCTTGTATTTGTTCGTCCCACTTCATTTGTTCCTTTAAATTTTACGGGAGTCCTATGACCCCCTTGTATTTATTCTAAGTATAATAAATACCACCCTTCAATATAACCTCAAAATCTAACATTAAATATCAACTCTCACAAGATTAGAATAGCCGGTCGTATGTAACTTTGAGGAGTCAAACCACATGTATCGAACTATTGAAGAACCCGCGCAATGGAGTTCAAAATTTTTATAGTTTGAAATCCTCAAAATCAATCTAACAAAGAATCAATAAGTAACCCGAATTTGCACTTCATGTTTGATTTTTGGACTTCAAAAATAGGTATCACAATCTCCTTCGATAATTTATGTTCAGTTGTTCAAAATTCCTTTTTATAATCAAGGATATTGAAGAATAACTTGATAGTGATCTCAAACAAAGATTAATGGAAGAAAATAAAAAATAAAACTGGAGCGTCCGAAAGTTGAATTTTGTTGAGTGGGAGCTAAGTGTCTTAGTTAATACAATAATTAATAGTAATAAGATTGTAATAAGTACACCCCCATAATTGAAAAGGGATAGTGGCACTTTATTTCGGGTTAATTGGTTTTGTGACTCTTTACAAAATTGTTTTTAAATTATGAGTCTCTTTCTCTTTTTGTACTTTTGCACGTAAGATATTTGTCTTTTATATTTAAAAGATCTTAAAAGATCATTTTTTTAATTTTAAAATTGTAAAGGAACATGATTACCATGTCACCCCTCTTCTTTTTCGTTTTCCATTTGGAAAGTTAGAATAGTGGAGTAAGCATATTTGACTATGCCAACTTTATATACATGCATAGCGCAAAATATGGTCAAAAAGGGCATCTTTCCCTTTTTATCCTTTTCTTTCAAAAAAATTCTCTTTCCATTTCCATGTCATTAATTATTCAAAAAGAATATGAAATTCAGCTATATATTTATATGTAATTATACATTACATTACTCTAATTTAAATTAAATTCCTTTTGTGGATTGTAGCCCGCATGGATTGGCCTATAGTTATAGCCCTTTGCTTTTTGAATGGTACATTTTAGCTCTACTTCAAGTTCCTTTATAAGATTAAAACAAGAAGAAGGCAACACTAAGGCTTCATCTTTATTTTCAGAACACAGTTGTACTTTCGAACACTCATAGGATGTTTTTATGATAGGAAGTTTTATAGCCATTTTTATTTTAGCATGTTTAGCTTACTTCATTTTATTTTATTTTTAATATTTTGCCTTCTACGTTTAGTATTCGCTTCGAAGTTCAACTAATTTCGATTCAGACCAGATAGTTTTACTTTATGTGCTTAGTACTTTCTTGCGGAAACACACTCAAATTTGAAACTTTTAATTAAGAATTGATAGCTACTTACAATTTCACCACAATATTTGGTGGTGCACGAGACTATATACTTTAAATAATAATTTAACTCGGAAGAAAACGTTGTGTGTGGTTTTTTTTTAAAATGCGTTGCCGATTACAATTGTACCAGAACTAGACATAACAGTGGATATCGAGAATTGTTTCCTCAGTATGTGACGATCATTATACACAAGTTAACATACTATTGACAACGTTCCAAATTCCAATGTATAAATGTCACAAATATTCTGAAACTATTTCTCAATGAATAATAATAATTACTGTGTTTCTTTTATCCTAATTATTATCATTCTCACTTTTATTATATCATAGATTGTTATTATTTATTTATTTTAAGGTCATGGTTGGCTTGAATTTGAAGTTACCCTTTTTTATAATTAATAAGGTCTCGCATAGTTGCAACGGTAAGTAAAATGATTATTCCCCGCGCGCTGTAATCATTCTACATCATGTATGGTTGAACTTATGTAGTTGGAAAACGTCTAAATGGACATATTTCAATAGTTAAATAAGTGGGCGTCTGGGCATAAGAACTATAAAATTACAAAAAAAAAAAAAAAAAAAAAAAAAAAAAAAAAAAAAAAAAAAAAAAAAAAGAGAGTGAAAATGGTATTTGAAAATTAGAGCTGCGTTTGGACATGAATATAATTTTGGGTTGTTTTTGAAGTTTTACGAGTGATTTGAGTGAAATTTTTGAAAAATAGTTTTTTTGAGTTTTTAAATTTTCGAAAAATTAAAAATTTCATCTTCAAGTGAAAATTAAAAAATTTATGACCAAACACTTATTTCGAAAAAAATAAATTATTTTGAAGAAAAGTGAAATAAAATTATGTCCAAACGGGCTCTAAAATTTTGTGTTACATACATCATTAGTCGTTTCAATCAACATGAAAAAAGTTCAAATAATTAGAGAGCGTTAGAGGACGGGGAAGACAAATAAACAAAAGAAGAAGAGAAGTTTTAAATTTTTATTTGACAGTGTTCAGGTTATCAAAACATGAAAGTCGAGGGATGGAGGTTAAGACCTCTTTTTTTTTTTTTTTTTTTTTTTTTTTTTTTTTTTTTTTTTAAGATTAAAACATTTGAAATCTGAATAGACATCTGAATATCAAGATGTGTATTAAGATAAAGACATTTAAATCTGAATGCATATCTGAATATCAAGATGTGTATTAAGGATCTGAATACTAAATGATTAAGATTATTTAATTTTTAATATTTGAATGTATAAAATTTATCTTTATTTGAAAATTAATAAACACAAAATTCAAACGGAATACTAATTTTTGATGACCCAAAAAGTTATCTCTTGTTTTATAGTCAAAACTGTGTTCCGAGGCCTTGAAAACCTCCTTTTGTCTCACCTCGTTTTGCGTGCGCATTCCGGGCATATATCCGGAAAGCTGTTATGTGAAAAATTGAGAAAAAATGCTTATTTTTCCTTTAAAATTAGATTTAAGTTGACTTCGGTCAATATTTTGGGTAAACGGACTCGGACCCGTGATTTGACGGTCCCTGAGGGTCCGTAGGAAAATATGGGACTTGGGCGTATGCCCGAAATTGAATTCCGAGGTCCCAAGCCCGAGAAATGAATTTTTTAAGAAAATTGTTGTGCTAGTTTTTAAAGGAACTAAAGAAATGAATTAATGTTTGAACTCGTTGGTATCGGGCCCGTATTTTGGGTTTCGGAGCCCGGTACAAGTTTGTTATGATATTTAAGTCCTATCTGTGAAACTTGGTGAGAATCAGAACTGATTTGACGTGATTTGGACGTACGGTTGAAAAGCTAGAAAATTTGAATGTTCTTGAGCAAATCATGAGTTTTGAAGTTAAATTCGTAGTTTTTGTTGTTATCTTGATGATTTGATCGCACGCGCAAGTCCACATGATATTTATAGACTTGCGTGCATGTTTGGTTTGGAGCCCCGGGGGCTCGGGTGAGTTTTGGGGTAGGCTACAGAGTGTTTAGACTTAGAGAAAAATTACACAGCAAAATCTGGTGTTGGCAGGCCTGCGAGATCAGACTTCGCAAATGTGAAGTCCTGGGCCAGCCCCAGATCTCGCAAATGCGAGACTCTGGCCGCAAATCTGAGTTGCCCATATGTCGCAAATGCGATATTTTCTCGCATTTGGTAGCAGGAATTTGAAGGGTTCGCAAATGCTATAACTGCAAGGTATTTATTGGAATTTTGGCGGGTTTTTCACGTCTTTTCCAATTTTCTCAAACCCTAAACATCCATAGACGATTTTCCAAAGACTCAAACTTCTCCAAATCATTGGTAAGTGATCTCTAACAAATTCCTTTCATTCCTTAACAACTTGTAGCAAGATTTCAACCAAAAATCTGGAGTTTTCATGGTAAAAGTTGGGATTTTTGGGTAGAACTTAGGAATTTCAAATTTGGGGATTTAGACCTCGAATTGAGGTCGGATACCAAAACCAATTGTACATCCGGGCTCGGGGGAGAATGGGTAAACAAGTTTTGGTCCGAACCTCGAGTTTAGACCAAGCAGGCCCGGGATCGAGTTTTGTAGTTTGATAAGAAAGCATAGGAAATCCATAGTTTTTCAATAAAGTTAACTCCTTTAAGAAATAATTGATGATAGTGAACCAATTGTGATTAGATTCGAGCGGATTAGAGGCAAATCCTAAAGGAAAAACTGTACTAGAGCATTGAATTACTTGAGACATCGAGGTAAGTGTTTGGTTTAACCTTGACTTGAGGGAATAGGAATACCCAACATGATTGTTATGTGAAATTGCTTGTGTGTGGTGTATAGGTGAGGTGCCGAGTACCTATACACTACCAAATTGTCTTTTTAGCATGATCTCTTCCCTGTTTCCAATTATTTGCCTCCTGGCTTAATTATTTTATGATCATTATGGCTTACATGGCTATTTGGTTTCATTAAATTATTGTCAAGTGTTGTTTCAAGTATGTTAGAAGTGTTGGTTGTTCCTTTGGTTTTTTTATGATACATAAAGATTGAGCTGGATGACAGCGTTACGATATTTACATATGTTCTGGTTGGTTCCATTATGAAATGATATTTGATTAAGTTTATGAGTTATACCGTTTTATGTTTACAATTGTTGAGACAAAATATTGTGAAAGGCTTGGCCTGAATTGTGAAAGTTTTCATAAATAAATAAACAAACTGATACGATATGTCTGGTAGGAGCGGGTTGCACGCCGCAACAAGGAATAATAAGGGTGGACATGTGGGATCGGATTGCACGCCGCAACAAGTGTAATAAGGGTGATATATATGGATGAGCAATAAGGGTGGACAGGTGGGAGTGGGTTGCACACCGCAACAAGGAGAAATAAGGGAGGACACCTATGTTTTACTGATTTTCCAAAAATAAAGATTTGCAAAAATTACGGTTTTACTCTATTATTTTACGTATTTTACACTTACTTCTATTTTAAAGCAAATTTTGGAAATTTGAAAACTTAGGTGAGAATTTGGTTATAGTTGAGGCTTGGAAAAGGCAACTGAGTTATCTTATTTGTTGTTACAGTTTATTGTTCTTGTTTTGTTTAGAATTTCTTTCTTGCTTTATTATATATATTGTTACATGTTAAGTTATAATTGCTCCGCCTTAGCCTCGTCACTACTTCGTCGAGGTTAGGCTCGACACTTACTCAGTACATGGGGTCGGTTGTACTGATACTACACTATGCACTCTTTTGTGCAGACCCAGGTACTGGCTAGAGTTAGGAGATTTTAGTAGCTAACATCATCATTCGGAGACACGAGGTAGATCTGCTGGCGTCCGCAGATTCCTGGAGTCTTCTCTTAGCTTTATAGATATTGTTTTATTTCATTCAAAACAGATACATAATTCTTTCAGCCTATTATTTGTAGTATTCTTAGTGGTTCGTGAATTGTGATACCAGACCCTAGGTAGTTATGTAACTAGCATGAGTTCGTGGTTCGTCTATTATTTCGAATATTATTCCTGATTGCATTTATTAGAAAGTATTAAATTTCGTGTTTATATGGATTTTTAATCCATGTTTAAATAGAGTTAAAAGAAAATGATTGTATAAGTTCTAACATTGGCTTGCCTAGCAAATGTGGTGTTAAGTTCCATCACGATCTCGAGGGTTGGGAATTTAGGTCGTGACATTCCCATTCACTCTCTTAAAGATAAACCAAGCTTAAAAAGCCCAACAATCCCCCACATGAATGAGGAATGACTATAAAATAAAGGAATGCACGGACGTGTGTGTGTGTTTTACATGCAAGGATTAATTGCATCTGGATAAGTAGGTTCCCTTTGAACTTTCCGTAGTGAACTTATATCGGATATACTCGGTCAATCGGTATATTTGATATATTTGAACCGTCGAGCTTTGTTGTATACCTAGACAACATAAGTCACACAATTAACCCTTAACCATCTATGGTTCTCACGGTTGTGTTTGTTTCAGCCATGAACACCGCCTGGTTTCATGAGTGCTTAAAGAATGGGCCTTTACTTTCATTCCCCTTGAAGCGACTTATACTTCATACTCACATAGGTGATTTCTAAACGTGTAATCCTATAGACACACTATCTGGTCATACCCTACCAGACTTAGCAAATCATTAAAAAGCTTTAAGATTTATTGACTCATAAAAAAGACTTAATGCTTTACCTCAATTTCTGAACATTGTCTTCATCGTGAGAATTGGTTGAGTTATTTGACAATGTTGATATCCCTTTGAACCTAGTTCTTGGGATCTCCAGTCTTCTAGGTAGAGTTACCGCGATGATGAATTTTCCTAGGCCTTAACCCCATTTCCTTTGATGATCTTTCAACTGCCTCTCTAGATAGGCCTTTTGTAAGTGGATCCGACACGTTATCTCTTGACTTTACGTAGTCAGTCGTGATAACACCACTAGAGAGTATTTTTCTAACGGTATTGTGTCTCCGTCATATATGACGTACATAACTCTCCCTACCCTTCCTACTACCACTTGACTATCACAATGTATACAAATAGGAGGTTTGGGCCAAAGTAGAATATCTTCCAAGAAATTCCGAAGCCATTCAGTTTCTTCACCGGCCTTATCTAAAGTTATGAATTCAGATTCCATTGTAGAACGGGTGATGCACGTTTGTTTGGATGATTTCCAAGACACTGCTCCACCCTCAATTGTGAAAACATATCCACTCGTGGATTTAACTTCAGATGATACGGTGATCCAATTTGCATCACTATCTCCCTCGATCACGGAGGAATATTTGTTATAATGCAAAACATAATTTTGAGTATGTTTCAGATACCCCAAAGCTTGTTTATTGCCATCCAATGTATTTGATTGGGACTACTTGTAAACCAAATCAGTTTGCTAATAGCACATGTTATATCTGGTCGCGTATAATTCATGATATACACCAAACTTCCCAATACTCTTGCATAGTCCAGTTGTGAGTCACTTTCACCTTCATTCTTTTGAAGTGCATAACTCACGTCAATTGGAGTCTTGACAATTTTGAAATCCAAATACTTGAACTTGTCAAGTACCTTTTCAATGTAGTGAGACTGTGATAATGCTAGACCTTGTGGAGTCTTGTGAATTCTGATTCGTAACATCACATAAGCTATTCCTAAGTCTTTCATGTCGAATTTGCTAGCCAGCATGCACTTAGTAGCATTTATACCTGCCATATTTTTGCTCATTATCAACATGTCATCAACATATAACAAACAATGACTTCATGACCTGGAGTGTTTTTAATGTAAACATATTTGTCACACTCCTTGATTTTAAACCCACTTGCCAACATTGTTTGGTCAAATTTGGCATGCCATTATTTGGGTGCTTGTTTAAGTCCATAAAGTGACTTAACAAGTTTGCACACTTTCTTTTCTTTACCAGGAACCACAAAACCCTCAGGTTGTTCCATGTAAATGTTTCCTCCAATTCTCCATTTAAGAAAGTTGTTTTAACATCCATTTGATGGATTTCAAGACCATACACGACCGCTGGTGCCACTAACGCCCTAATAGATGTTATTCTCGTTACTGGCGAGTAAGTGTCAACGTAATCAAGGCCTTTCTTTTGTCTATAACCTTTGGCAACAAGTCTTGCCTTATATTTGTCAATAGTTCCATCAACTTTCATTTCCCGTTTAAAGATCCATTTCGAACCTAAAGGCTTATTTCCCGGAAGAAGATTATTACATCCCGTACTTTAATATTAGGATAAGTCGTAGTAATCCATATGATCTTGAAGGGGATTAAGACCATTTATGAGGTTATAAAGGATTTGTGACTATGTTATTATAAGACCCCGTAAGTTTAACAACGTCGATACCGTGATATACATTTGATGTGGTATTTTGAGTGGAACATTTTTTTGTAAAAAGTTTGAAAAATATGATTTTATATAGTTATTAATATTACTACATCTGAATATGCTTTAAATTATATACATAATATAAGAAAGTTTATGAGATTTTCTTTATTGTAAAGATAGAAATTATTTTCTCACTAGAAAAGAAAGTTATCTTTTTTCATCAAATTGTCTGAAATTATCAACTACCAAGTAGAGGCCACCCCCTCCAATAAAAACTAGCATTGCCGTTGGCAAAGGTCTTCACAAGTTACATTCATAATGTGCTGAAAATTAAGTCAAATGTAACTGATATTTTCTCCCAATATACTTGGAGTTATTGGATGATATACCAACCAAATTGAATATATAAGAGTCTAGTTTCCAACGCATTAAACCGTTCGTCTATACGACGTCGGAGTAGGGAGATATTCGTATTTTAGCGAGACTGCGCCAAGCAGCTCTCTATGGGACCCACATAGACAGTTTAGATATGTTGATATATATATATATATATATATATATATATATATATATATATATATATATATATATATATATACATACAACGCCTCAACCCCGTTTTAACTACTTTATTTTCAGTATCTTCAGACAAACGTAGTTATAGCTAAAAAAGAGGTCATAGATAAATCAACATATCGTGCAAGATAAACGTAGTGAAACCCAACATAGGGAATTCAATCTCGCAGATATGATGCCATCGTGATCCTTGAGTAATATAAGATATGAGGTTGGGTAGTTATGTAACGACCCGGTCTGTCGTTACGTGAAACCTGCATTATAATTGTTGCTATTGACTTACTATAGATTGGTTATTCTGTTATTAATGTGTTAGAGTTGATAGGCTTGGAATCAGAATGGATAAATGAGAATTCAGACACTTAGTCCTTAAGAATAGCCTTAAAATGGGAAAAGTCAACTACGGGTTGACTTATTGGTAAACAACCTCGGAATGCGGATTTTATGGCTTGGATAGCTTCGTTAGGTGATTTGGGACTTAGGAGTGTGTTCAGAATAATTTTGTGATGTCCGGTGTAGAATTAGACTTGAATTGGCGGAAGTTAGTTTTTGGCGATTTCGGACGGCAGTGAAAAAATAGGCTATCGGGGTCGGAATGGAATTCCGACAGTTGGAACAAGTTCGTAATGTCATTTTGGACTTGTCTGCAAAATTTCAGGTCAATCGGAGTTGATTTGGATAGTTTCGGCATCATTGGTGAATTTTAGAAATATCAAAGTTCTTAGGCTTGAATCCGATGTAAATTTGGAGTTTTGATGTTAGTTTTGGTGTTTTGAGAGTGCAACTAAGTTTGAATGATGTTATGGGATATGTTGGTAAGTTTGGTTGGGGTCCCGAGGGGCTCGGGATTGATTTCGGGTGATTAACGGACTCATTTGGACTTAGAACAATTGCTGGTTTTCTGGTTTTTGTGCACAGTGATTTTGTTCACTGCGATCGCAGGTGAAGTGGTGCGATCGCAGAGAGTTAATTATGGACAGGTTCAGATTGTTCTATGCGATCGATAGAAGGGAGGTGCGATCGCGGAGTAGAAGGGGCCCAATGCAGTGCGATCGCGTGGGTTGAGCTGCGATCGCGTAGAGTTAGCCAGGCGCGTGGGGAGCGGGGTCAGTTGTTCTTTGCGATCGCGTGAGCCGGACTGCGATCGCGTAGGTTGAGGTTCTATTGAACCGTGATTGCGTGAGATTTCTTGCGATCACGGAGGTCTAGGGGAATTGGTCAGTGCGATCGCTGGGCCAAGACTGCGATCGCGGAGAGTAAATCACTCGGCAGTTAAATAATAACCCTTCCGCGACTTAAACCCTCTTTTACACCATTGTTGAGCGGAGGAGAGCTTTTTGGGCGATTTTTGAAGGAGAAAATCATTGGGTATCACAGAGGTAAGTAATTTGATTATTAAAACTCGTTTATGGGTGATTAAAGACCATAATCTCAGCCTTTAATTCATGAAAAACAGTAGAAAAATAGGATTTTGGGGCATGAGATTATGAGACCTTCAAGGGTCGATTTGAGGGGTCAAACGAACTCCGATTTTGGTGTTCTTTATATGTACGGAATCGTGAGAAGATGAAGAACACTTTTCTGTAAAAATTTCTGAGTTTCAGGATGCAGCCACGGGGGTCGGGTTTTGACCGAATTCGGATTTT